>PVHX01003827.1:79417-136401 GCA_004024805.1 Geosciurus inauris | reverse complement strand
TTTAGTTATTTTATTTAAATGCATTTCAAGTCATAGTACATAACCAGAGCTCAGTTTTTCCATTTCTCTGGTTGCAAACCAGATAAAGTCACACCATTAGAGTCTTCATACATGTACCAGGGGTAGTAATGACCATCTCAAACAACCATCATTACTATGCCCATTCCCCTTTCCTTCCTCCCACCTCCCCCTGCCACGTCTAGAGTTCCTGTATTTCTCCTATGTTTCCTGTTCCCACCCCCTTATGTATCCTTATCCACTAATCAGAGAGAACATTCTTTGGCCTTTGGTTTTGGGGGATTGGCTTCACTTAGCATGATGTTCTCCAATTCCATCCATTTGCCTGCAAATGCCATAATTTTATTCTCTTTTATTGCTGCGTAATATTTCATCATATATATATACCACAGTTTCTTTATCCATTCATCTATTGAAGGGCATCTAGGTTGCTTCCACAGTTTAGCAATTGTGTATTGTGCTGCTATAAACATTGAAGTGGTTGCATTATTGTAGTATGCTGTTTTTAAGTCTTTAGGGTATAGGCTGAGGAGTGGAATAGCTGGGTCAAATGGTTCCATTCCAAGTTTTTTAGGGAATCTCCATACTGCTTTCCAGATAGGTTGCACCAGTTTGCAGTCCCACCAGCAGTGTTTGAGTGTGCCTTTTCACCACATTCTTGCCAGCATTTATTGTTGCTTGTATTTTGGATAGCTGCCATTCTGACTGGGATGAGATGAAATCTTAGAGTAGTTTTGATTTGCATTTCTCTAATTGCTAGAGATATTGAACATTTCTTCATATATTTGTTTATTGATTGTATATCTTCTTCTGAGAAGTTTCTGTTCAGCTCCTTAGCCCATTTATTGATTGGGTTGTTTGTTTTTTTGGTGTTAGGTTTTTTGAGTTCTTTATATATCCTGGAGATCAGTTTTCTATGCATAATTATTAATTAGTTTTTCAAAGTAAAGAAATTCCTTTCTATTCCTATGTTGAATTTTTAGCATGAAAATTAATTTTATTGTGTTTCTTTCATCTGTTGAATTATGTATGTTTTTTTTAAATGTGCAACTAACCTTGATCCTAGAATAAACTCAGTTTTCCAATGTATTGTCTTTGTATACATCACAGATTTTGATTTCACTAATATTTTTTATTAGACATTTTGTTTGTGTTCCTGAATTAGACTGGCCTTTTCTTTTTTTAATATTTGTTATATCTTTGCTTCCAGTGTAAGAATCATGCTAGGCTCATAAAATTAGCTATGGAGTGCTTCCTATTTGATGAGAATGATTTATGTGCAAATGTTTCATTACTTATTGCTTAAATATATTGGCAAATACTATGGCAAATCCTGTGCACGTTTAGTTTGTGGGAAAGTTAGTAATTATAATATCAAGAATAGTTTAGTACTTCTAAATTATGTCTTTGTCAGTATTGCTATGGTCTTCTATAAGTTTGTTCATAACTATCCTCTAAGTTCTTTGCCATGTGTGCAGAATCTGTAGAGATGGTCTTTGTTGTTTCATTGCATTGTACCCTTTTGCTTTTGTCTTGATTAGTTTCCTTATGGTTGATCAGTTTTATTAGTTCTTTTAAAGAACCTTTGTTTAAATTTGTTAATACTCTGAATTATGTGCTGGTTTTTCACTTGATTAATTTTTATTATTTAATATTTTCTAATTCTGAAGTTTTCACTCTTCTAATTATTGAAAACTAATAACACTAAATTGATGCTTATTAAATCATCTAATGTTTAGTATTTTGTAAAATATTCACTGTAAGCCTTTAATTCCACTCATGAATTTTGAATTTGATGTCGTTTAGAACATTTTCTGATTTCCTTTGTGATTTTTGTAGATGGATGGATTATTTAGAAGTATATTTTTTAAATTTCCAAACTTAAGCATTTAAACTTATGCCTTTATTATTTCTAGCTTTATATTATTTTGGAAAAAGCAAAAACTTTATTTCTTACTTTACTGTTTTGTGTTAAAATTTCTTGCTATAATTATATATTTTTCTCATCTTTATAATCTCTTAATCTCTGCCTTAAATATTTTGTTTCCATATTATTAAATACATACAAATTTAGAATGGATACATATTTCAGTTAGTGCTTTTGGTCTCTCTCCCCCCACCCCCATATATATATATATTTTTGTTGTTGTTTTTGTTGTTGTTGTTGTTGTAATTTTTTCCAGTACTGGTTATTGAACCCAGAGGTGCTCAAACACTGAGCCACAACCCCAGCCCTTTTTTATATTTTATGTAGAGAAAGGGTTTTGCTGAGTTGTGAAGTGCCTCACGCAAGTTGCTGAGACTGGCTTTGAAGTCGCGATCCTCCTGTTTCAGCTTCCCAAGTTGCCAGGATTACAGGCATGCACCACCGTGCCCAGCTGGTCTCAATATTTTAAGTGTTATATATTTAAATAAATTGAGTAACCCTCATCTGAGAATCAGAAATGCAGAAAGTTCCACAATTCAAAACTATCTGAGCACTAATCTGATATCAAAGTGAAAAAGTCCACACTTGACCACATATGATGGGTGATAGTCAGAATGCAGGTACACTAAATATATTGTGTCAGATTACCCACAGGCTATATATAAGGTGTACACGTTGTATATGAAACAAATTAATTTCATGTTCAGGTTGGGATCTATCCTTAATATATCTTGTTGTGTTTAAGTAAATCAAAATCCAGAAAAATCTGAAAAAAATTCAGAATTTGAACCACTTCTGATTCCCAGCATTTCAGATAAAGGATACTCAACTTGTACTACCTGTTTTTATTTTTTCAATCCTTTTTGCTTTGTTAAAATCAGTCACCTTTTATTAATTATTTATTTTTGTTCCTTTATTAGTTTGAAACATATATTTGATTCTACTATTTGGTTTTGGTAACCCCAGAGATACGTACAGGCATCTGTTACTTCTGAGATTCAGATGCTTATTATGCTTTACCCTCTTCCTGGAAATGCAAGAACCTAGAAAAGTGCTTTTCAAACTCTACCTTGCATAAAAACCATCTAAGATTAGAACTAGGATTCTACATTTTTGATAAGCCTCCTGTTCATGCCAGTAGTGCTAGTCATTGGATTATATAGTCAGCAACAAGGCCTGAAGTCATTTTGTAATATTGCACAGCTTGTGACTTATGTCACAAGATGACATAATGGATACTCTGTATTTTTAATTTAGTGTATTTTAAACCTCATACTATGTCAGTTATTGTTATTTTCTATAATCTATATTGACCTAATTCATCTGCTAATTTATCATTTTTCATTTTTCTGGAGCTAATCTATTTAGTTTTATTAAAAACTCTTAAATTTATAAATAATTATATAAGATACAGCATGATAATTTAATATGTATATATAGTGTGTCCCTATAAAATCAGGTTACTTAGTATTTCCATTTACTTATCATTTCCTTGTGTTTGGAACCTTCAAACTCCTTTTTTCTGCTTATTCATGAAATATATAGTATGCTGGTGCAAAATGTAATCACTTACCTATGCTATAGAACAGTAGAACTTCTATCAAGCTATATTTTGTTATTCATTATCCATCCTACTTGTATCCTCTTTCCCCTACCCTTCCTAATAATTACTGTTCTACTCTCTTTGAAATCAGCCTTTTTAGCTTCCATGTTTGAGGAAGAACGTGATATTTGTCTCACTGTGTCTGACTTATTTCACTTAGCATGATATCCTCCATTTCCTTCCACTTTCCTGTAAAAGACAGGTTTTCATTCTTTTTTACATTTGAATAATAATTCTGTTATGTGTATATCCCAGTTTCTTTATCCGTTCATTTTCTGATTAGCATCTTGGTTGATTCTATGTATTAACTATTGTGAATTCTTCTGCAATAAACATGAGAGAATTGTATCTTTTCAATGTGCTGATTTCATTTCTTGATATATACCCAGGAGTGGGGTAGTTAGAGCATATGGAAGTTCTGTTTTTAGTTTTTTGAAGAATTCCTAAATGATTCTCCATAATGCCTATGCTAATAAGAGTTCCCTTTTCTCCTCATCCTTATATTTTTACCTTTTTGACATTAGCCTTCTGACTGGCATGAGTTGATATCTAATTGTGGTTTTGATTTGCGGTTCCCTGATGACTATTGATACTGAGCATTTTTCATATACTTGTTGGGCATTTGTATATCTTCTGTTGAGAAATTTCTATTCAGATAATTTGCCCATTTGATGATGATGATAATGATTATTGAGTTTTTTAAGTTCCTTATATAGTCTGGATAATAATCTTGGCAAATATCTTCTCCCATTACATGGGTTGTCTCTTCATTCTTGATTATATCCTTTGCTATGCATAAGCTTCTTAATGTGATGTAATCCCATTTGTTTACTTTTCCTTTTGGAGTCTCTGCTATTGTCTATACTATCTAGTATAGTCTGTACTGTTCTATACTATTAAAAGTGTTTCTTCTAGGTTTTTGTTGTTGTTGTTTTTTCCAGTAGGTTTGTGGTTTTCAGCTTTTATATCTCAGTTTTGATCCATTTTGAGTTGACTTTGTATATACTGATATTGCTGTAGTTTTATTCCTCTGCATGTGAATATCCAGTTTTTCTAGCACTATTTGTTGAAGATGTCTTTTATGTTTTCGGCATCTTTGTTGAAAACTAGTTGGCTTTTGATAAGTGATTTGTTTTCGGATTCTGTATTCTGTTCCATTGGTCTCTGTGTTAGTTTTTATGCTGGTACCATACTATAGTATATCTAGAGATAGAGTGCTGTGATGCTTCTAGCTTTTTTGTGTGTGTGCTTAAGATTACTTTGACTATTTGGTGTCTTTTGTGTTTCCAAATGAATTTTAGGATTGCTTTTTCTATTTCTATGAAGAATGTCCTTGATATTTTGATAGAGATTGCTTTGAATCTATATGACTCTTTTGGTAGTATTGACATTTTCACAAGAATAGTACTTCAATTTATGAACATGGAGATCTTTCCTTTTTTTTTTTTTTGGGTACTGGGGATTGAACTCAGGGGTACTTGACCACTGAGACACACCTCCCCCCAGCCCTATTTTGTGTTTTATATAGAGACAGGATCTCACTGAGTTGCTTTGTGCTCCGCCGTTGCTGAAGCTGGCTTCAAACTCGCAGTTCTACAATCTCAGCCTGCCAAAGTGCTGGGATTAGGTGTGTACCACCACACTCAGCTTAGATCTTTCCATTTATTTTGTCATCAGTTTCATTATTTCATTACATTGTAATTTTCCTTATAAAAGTTATTAATTTCTTTGGTTAAATCTCTTAGGTGCATTATTATTAGTACTACTATTACTATTTGTAATTTGTAGCTATTGGGAATGGCATTGCTTTATTGGTTTCTTTCCCAGGAAGTCTGTTAGCTGGTATATAAAACTACTACTGATTTTTTAATGTTCATTCTATCCTGCAACTTTATTGGATTTGTTTATCCATTCTAATAGTCTTTGTAGAGCCTTCTGTTTTTTTCCGTATATAGAATCATGTCATATACAAAACAAAGATAATTTATCTTCTTACCTTCTTACTTGAGTGTTTCATTTTCTTCTCTTCACTAATTGCGCTGGCTAAAACTTCTAGTACTATGTTGAGTAAGAGCAGTGAAAGGGGACATCCTTGTCTTGTTCAGTCCCTAGAGAAAATGCTTTCGACTTTCTTTGTGCAATATGATGTTGGCTGTGGGTTTGTCATAGGAAGTTTTTATTATGTTGAGATATGTTCCTTCTATATCTAGTTTTTTGAAAGTCTTTATCATGAAGAGATGTTGAATTTTATTAAACAGTTTTTCTGCATCTATTGACCTGATCATATTATTTTTATCCTTCATTCTGCAGATGTGATGTTTACTTGTGTATATTGAATGATCATTGCACTTCTAAGATAAATTCCATTGTTTATGGTGTATAATCTTTTTGGTGCACTGTTGGGTTTGGTTTGCTATTATTTGGTTGAGGATGTTTGTGTCTCTGTGAATCTAGGATACTTGCTTGTAGTTTTCTTTTTGTGTGTGTGTCCCCATCTGATTTTGGTATCAGGGTAATGCAACTCTTATAGAATGAATTTGAAATAGTTCCAGCCTTTTTCATTCTTTGGGATAGTTTGAGAAGAATTGTTGGTAGTTTTGTTTTTTTGCTTTTTAATATTTTTAATTGTGATTGGATACAATATCTTTATTTTTTTATGCAGTGCTGATTATCAAACCCAGTGCCTCACATGTGCTTGGCAAGCACTTTACCACTAAGCAATAACCCCAGCCCCTGGTGTTAGTTCTTTAAATGTTTGTTGGAATTCAGCAGTGAAGCCATTTGTTCCTGAGCTTTTCTTTTGAGGGGGACATTTGATTATTTTTTTCAGTCTTCATACTTGTTATTGGTCTGTTTAAGTTTTCTGTGTCTTCATGGTTCAATTTTGATAGTTTATATGTGTCTGGAATTTTCCATTTATTTTTGATTTTCCAATTTGTTGGCATATAGTTAGTTGTTCATGATGTTCATTAATGATACTTTGTATTTCTGTGGTCTGAATCATACTTTCTACTTTTCATGTCTTATTTTATTTATTTGGGTTTTCTTTCTTTTTTCTTGATTAGACTAGCTAAAGGTTTGTTGATTTTGTGTATCTTTTCAAAAAACTAACACTTGTAGGAGTTGATTGGTTGTTTTGTTTTTTTTTAATGTTTTTTTTTAGTTGTAGATGGACACAATGTCTTTATTTTATTGCTTTGTATGTGGTGCTGAGGATCGAACCCAGGGCCTCACCCATGCGAGGCAAGGCTGAGCTACAGTCCCAGCCCCGATTGGTTGGTTTTTGATAGTCCCTATTTCAGCTCTGAGTTTTGTTATTTACTTTTGCTAATTTTGGGTTTGGTTTATCCTTACTTTTCTAGTTCCTTGTTCCTTGATTTTCATTGTTAGATTGTTTGAAATCTTTCTTTCTTTTTCTTTGTAGGCACTTACTTCCATGAATTCCTCTCCTACTACTACTTTTGCTATAGCACCATAGGTTTTGGTATGTTGTGTTTCCATTTTCATTTGTTCAAGAAATATTTTTTATTCCTTTAATGACCCATTTTTCATTCAGGTGCATGTTGTTTAGTTTTCTATGTATTTGTCAAAATTCCTTGTGTTGATTTTTTTTTTTTTTGAAGAATGTGAACAAAAAATTTATTTGCTCATTTCTTGCATTTGAAGTACTCTTCAATGACATCCTTGTATTGATTTGCTGTCTTATACCATGTGGCCAAAGACAAATGCTACAAATTTGACTTTTTGGAATTTGCTGGGAATTATTTTGTGGCCTAACATATGGTCTTTCCTGGAGAATGTTCCATGTGCTGATGAGAAAAATATGTATTCCATAGCTGTCAGATGTAATATTTTTAATGTCTGTTCTTTCCATTTGATCTGTAGTATATTTTAGTTCTGATGTTTGTTGATTTTTATTTTTTGGTCTGGATGATTTATCCATTGATGAAAGTGAGGTATTGAAGCCCCTATTATTATATTGAAGTCTATATCTCACTTTAGATCTAGTACTATTTGCTTTTATATGATTGGGTCCTGCAGCATTGGGTGCTTACATAATTTTTATATCCTTTCTATGAATTGATCTCTAAATTATTATATACTAACCTTCTTTGTCTCTTTTTGTAGTTTTTACTTAAAATCTATTTTATTTGATATCGATATAGCTGCTCTTGCTCACTCTGGTTTCCATTTGCATGAAATATTTTTTTCATTTCCTGCATTTTCAGTCAGTATGTGTCTATACCAGTGAGGTAAGTTACTTGTAGACAGCATGTTATTGGTTTTTGTTTTTTATCCATTCAACCAATCAGGTCTTTTAATTGGATCATTTTATTTTTATATTCAAAGCTGTTATTGATAAATAATGAATTATCCATGGCATTTTCTGGTTTTCTTGTATATACTTTGTCCCTTCTCTTGTTTATCTTTGTGGTTTGGTGGTTTTCTGTACTGATAAGGTGTTATTCTTTTTTTCTTTCTCTTTTTTGTATCTGTTTATTTAGTGGGTTTTATATTTTCATGTGGTTTTATGAGGATAGTTATTGTTCATTTGTTTCCAGATGAGATTCAGTTAAGCTGTGTATGTAAGGCTAGTCTGATGGCAATGAATTCTCTCAGTTTTTATTTGTCTTAGAAAGGTTTTGTGCCTGTGTCACAACCAAAGGATAACTTTGGTGGGTATAGGTTGGCATTTTTTTCCTTCAGGATTTGGTAAGTCATTTTATTCTCACCTGGCCTATAAAGTTTCTGCTGAGAAATCTATTAGACTAATGGGAATTCTCTTAAATATGATTTGGCACTTTACTCTTGTTTCTAGAATTCTCTGTTCACCTTGGACTTTTGACAACTTGACTGTAATATGAAATAGACTGTTTTTTTGGTCAGCTGTATTTGGGGTCTTTTGAGCCTCCTGAAACTAGATTTGTCAAGATTTGGGGAATCTTCAGGGTTTTTTTTTTTGTTTTTTTTTTGGTACTGGGGATTGAACTCAGGGGCACTCAACCACTGAGCCACATCCCCAGCCCTATTTTGTGTTTTATGTAGAGACAGGGTCTCACTGAGTTGCTTAGCGCCTCGCAGTTGCTGAGGCTGGCTTTGAACTCATGATTCTCCTGTTTCAGCCTCCCTAAGTGCTGGGATTACAGGCTTGAGCCACCGCGCCCGGCTAGTTATTATTTTGATGAATAGATTTTCTAGGATTTTTCTCTTTTCTTTCTATAACATTCAGATATTTATAATTCGAACATTTGTTCACTTAATGGTGTCCCATAAGTTTTGAAGGTACTGTCTGGTCCTTTTCTTTTTCCTTTTCATTCTTTTCTTTGTCTTCAAGTTCAGAAATTCCTTGTTCTGTTTGATGTACTCTATCATAAATGCTCTCAACTGTATGTATATAGAGTTTTGTTGTTATTGTTTTGTTTTGTTTTTGGTTTCACTTACTGAGTTCTTCAGTTCCAGGATTTGTTCAACTCTCTTTTATGATACCCCCGCCCCCAATTTCTTATTCATATCGTGCACTGTTTTTCTAATTTTGTTAACTTGTCTGTATATATTTTTTGGTATCTCTTTGAGTTTCCTTAGAGCAATTATTTTGAACTTTTTTTCCACAGGCATTTCATCAATTTTCTTTTCTCTGGAGATTGTTGCTAGAGAGTTGTTAGATTCCTTTGGAGGCAATGCTTTGTTCTTTGTTCTTTCACACTTCTTTTATCCTTAAGTTGAGATTTGAACATGTGGCATGTCTTTTTTCTCTTTTGATTTTATCAAATGACTTTTATAGTAAAAGATTTTCTCTTGAGGGAATATCTTATAATGTCCTTTGGTATGCTAGATTGGCTTTGGTTTCAGTTGGTTACAGTAATATAGTCTCCATATGACTTCTTCAGCTGTGATTAATTTAGGTGTTGTTCATGTGGTAGGGGGTGGCATGTAGCCTGTGGATTGCACTGGACATTCTAGCACCATGGGTGAGTATGGCACTTTGTATCTAGCAGCAGTCCGGAAATCTACTGCATGTCCACTTGTGCTTATAACATAGGGTGCATGGCAGTGGGAAGATGCCTGTCTCCATGGGTTTTGTAGGTGTGGGACTACTCCAACAGGCCCACAAGTATGGCCCAGTATATGCAGGACTTGCAGGGGCTAAGCCACTCCAGCAGTTGGGGAGATGCACCCCAAACTGGATCAAGGCCTGTGGAGGCTGCAGGATTTCACAGTAGCAAAAACTTCAGATGTCAGTGTGGACTGAAGAGGGACTTTTTCCCCATCAGTGAGAAGACTTTCCCAAGTTCATAGAGTTAAGACTGTGGCAACTGAGGGTTGATTCAAGGCACTTTATTCCTTTCTTTACAGGACCATCATAATTCTGTTGCATGGTTTCTCCATTGCATCTAGTTACATTCCAGTGATCTCCCTGAAATATTCTAGCCAAGTTAACAGCTGTTTAGTTTTTATATTTGGTCCTTTTTTGTGGGAGGAAAGCAAATCTTGTGCTCAACTACATCATTTTGCCAAAAGTCTAATTTACCCTTTTAGTTATTCTCCATTCTTTCTTAAATTTTAGGGCTTCTATTTTGGATCTTTTCATTATTTTTGAAAAAACAATATAGTAATTACATTAGTGTTAGTCTCCTGCTGGTAAATTACCAGAGGTTTTTGTTTGTCTGAAAGTGTCTTTCTTTCAACTTTCCTCTTGTTAAACATTTTCACTGGATATAGAATTCTAGGATGGCACATGATTTTATTTCAGTGCACTGAAGTTTTTATTTCATTATCTCCAGTATCTCATGTTATATTGAGAACTGAGAAGTCAGCTGTTAGTCTTTTTGTTATACCTTTGAAGATTATCTTTTTGTTTTGTTTTCTAATCCTTTTGGGTACTTTTAACATTTTCATCTTTAGTTTGCAGCAGTTTTTTGTTGTATGTCTAGATGTAGGTTACTTATATTCTCTCATGAGGTTATCTATAATGAACCCAGTGTCTTGCATATATGCTAGGCAGGCACCCTAAGCAAGCCTTATAGATTGCTTTTTATGTTATTAGTGGTTTATTATGATTATTGGAACTGTAGTTTGTTATCTTCCATTAGTTTTGGAAATTACATCCTTTTGCCTCTATCCTTTTTTTGGGTATAATATTCTAATTTATCTTCCAGTTTACTATTTTTGACTATATTCAAAGTATTTGAAATTCAATCACTGTATTTTTCCATCCTAGAATTTCTATTTGTTTTTCAAAAATAATTTTCAGATCTTTGATTTTTTAAATATTTTCTTTAACATAGGAAGTCTAATTTTTTAGTTGTATTTAATATTCTAGTTCTATTAACTTGGTTTGGCTGTGTTTCTGTTGTCTTTTCTGATGATGTTTTCTTGTGTGCCTAAATATCATTAGTTGTGGATTGTTATTTTATTTGTTTGTGGAAACAACTAGCTAGAAATTATTTTATCTTCTTCTAATGTTATTTGTTACTGCTTTGCCTGTGCACCTATCAGTCTGGGATTGCCTTAAACCAACTTTAAAAACAGATCTTTCTGGCCCAGCCAGTTGAGGTTAACCTGGTTTGCAATTTTGGTCAGTTCATTTGCTTTTGGTTGATCCTCACTTTTTTTGTACCCTCAAAGCAAGGAGAGTTCCACCTTTGGTCAAACCCAAACTCCATTTTGTCCCATTAGTCCAATAAGGTTATTATAGTTCTACCTGGTTTCTCTCTAGAATCAACAAATGTTTCCAGTGTAAAAACATTCTTTAATGCCAGGCCCACTTTCTGTATCACTGATCATTGATCTGTTTTTACAATTCTTTGTGACCTTATTTTCTCTCAAGATGTCTTAAAGCTAAGATGTAGAAATTCTTTGCCCAGTATTTTTATTTACCATCATCAATTTGATTCGTCTGCACATCCTAGTCCAGTATAACCAAAAGCAGACTTTTCTACTTTACATTTATTTATTTTTACAGAAACTTACTTCATGTGGTTAAATAACTTGCTAAGTTAAATGTCAAAACTGGAATTTGGAACTGTCATCATTTATAGCTTTAAACCTGGTTAAGTATCTTGTCCAGAATAAGGTCTTGATAATAATAGTGTCTTAATGTAATTACATGTAAATATATGTCAAGTGGTTGAAACCATATTTGCCCATATTAACACAAATCAGCAAATGCTCATCAGATCTCAATATTTGAGTTGAGTGCTTCTGCTAAATTTTCTCTGTAACTAATCTGATGATACGTAGAGTTGAATGATTTTGTAACATGAATTATAGACTTTTCTACCCCTCTTGATCTTATGGCTTTATTTTGCATGTCATCTTAATTCATGAAATGGAATTATTTTCTTTCTACTATATCATTCTCTTAGATAACTAAGCATAAACAGATATAAAATATATACTTTATTCATTTATAGCTTACTCCATCTGGAAGCATTTCTGTTATCAAATCAATGCATTTAATTAAAAATCCTGTGAAGACCTGTGACACAGTATATTCTTTGATTCAAAGTTTGACTTCTCAAATCAGACATCGAATGGAAGACCCCAAATCATCAGGTGAATGTTTTCCTTAAAACATAAAACAGTAAAATTTGTTGCCCAATCACAGTAAACATTTTAAACTAATGCACCAGTCTTCTTAGTTTAAGAAATCAAGGGGCTGGGGTTGTGGCTCAGTAGTAGAGCACTTGCCTAGTATGTGTGAGGCCCTGGGTTCGGTTCTTGGCACCACGTATAAATAAATAAAATAAAGGTCCATTTACAACTAAAAAATATTTTTAAAAAACAGAAATCAAGCCAGGTGCAGTGGTGCACACCTGTAATCTCAGCAACTCGGGAGGCTGAGGCAGGAGGATCACAAGTTCAAAGCCAGACTGAGCAAAAGCGAGACGCTAAGCAACTCAGTGAGACCCTGTCTCTAAATAAAATACAAAATAGGACCAGAGATATGACCCAGTGGTTGAGTGGCCCTGAGTTCAATCCCTGGTACCCAAAAAAAACCCCCAAAACTAGATCACTCCTGAGATCTAGTTACATGTGTTAATTTCACCACATAATTGTCACAGATTTTATGTCTTTTTTTTTTTCCAAAAAAGTGGGTGCAACCATTATGTAAAGGTTTAAAAAATATTGTTCCAATATTACTTAAAAATCGTGTATTACTAAACTGTCTTTGGTGCAAGATTAGGATGCACAGAATTCTTGTAAATGTACATTAATTAGTGATGTTTTGTGGTTAAATACATTATATATGACAAAAGAATACTAGCTAAGTTATGGTTGTTTTATCTATGATAATATGAAAAAAGACAATAAAACATTTCTCATTTGATTAATTATTTAGCATTGCCCAATAATTAAGCAATGAATATGCAGCCTAAGAACAAAGAGCAAACAAGACAGTATGAGCCCTGACTCCGAGACTAGCTTGGTTAACAACTTTGACTCTTGGGTTTTTTACTGGTATAAATGGGTCATTTGAATTGTTTTTAATTTCTAAGATTCTTTTCTGCTAATGATAGTTGCCTATTCTGTTAATTATTTGAATCTGGTAAAAATAAAAGTATTTAAAATTTAGAATTGAAAAAGTTGTACCTTAAAAGAATTTTGTTAAAATTGTTGTTCTTTTTTGTATTAATGCAGTAAGATCTTTTTTTTTTTTTTTTTGGTAACAGGGATTGAACTCAGGGGTACTTGACCACTGAGCCACATCCCTAGCCCTATTTTGTGTTTTTATTTAGAGACAGGGTCTCACTGAGTTGCTTAGTGCCTTGCCATTACTGAGACTGGCTTTGAACTCGCAGTTCTCCTGTCTCAGCCTCCCAAAGTGCTGGGATTACAGGTGTGTGCCACTGTGCCCAGCTTGGAAAAATCTTTTATAAAAATTTCTAGCCCAAGTATTTATAACAAGTACTTGTCCAAGTCAAAAAAATGATTGTGGGGTTATATGCCGTAGTAATATTTCCTAATTTCCTATGTTTTTATCTTTTTCACTTTGAATTTTCTAATTAAAGTTTTCAACATTTTAACATATACTCTTTTTCAGATTTTTAAGTTTGAATATACTAAAAATGGTATCTTGTTCTAGATATTCAGCTTTACCATAGTGAAACACTGGAGCTTATGTTACGTCGGTGGTCCAAGTTGGAGAAAGACTTTAAAACAAAGAATGGAAGATATGATATTAGTAAGATCCCTGACATATATGACTGTATAAAATATGATGTCCAGCATAATGGTTCCTTGAAATTAGAAAATACAATGGAATTATATAGGCTTTCAAAGGCATTAGCAGATATTGTTATCCCTCAGGTAAGTAATTCTCAAGAAGGTATTTTCTTATACTATTATATAAAGTAGATGCTTTTAAACAGTCTACCAATAGATAAAAACAGTTGGTTTTCATGACCCTAGATATATCATTATCACCCAGAGTTCATAGAATTCACTCTTGGTGTTCTATATTTTATATTCTGAGTTTTCACAAATTGATAGTGATGTGTTTTCATTAGTATAGTATTGTACAGAGTAGTTTCATGCTCTAAGAATATGGTGACTTTAAAATTTAAGAATCAATTACCTGAAGAACAATAATATGCTCACAAACAAAACAAATGAAGAAATTATGGAATAAATCACTCAACAAATTGTTGAATAACTGTTGTGCATCTATCAGTTCTATGAAAACGTGTAGTAAATGGGAGAAAAAGGTAGTTGTGGCCCTCTGTAAAAATATTTGCAAGCTGGGGATGTAGAATGCTTGCCTCACATGTACAAGGCTCTGGGTCCTGCCCCATGACTTCCCCCTTTCCCCTAACCAAAAACAAAACTTTTTTGTAAGTATTTTTACTTTATGTTAAAAGTATTTTGAATAAGGTTTAGAGGCAAAGATGTAAGTAGATTTTCTTTTGAGGGATGCAAGTCTTTTCATTATAGGAGAATAAAAATAAAGTTCTAACCAGAATTCAAATAAGTAAAATGCAGTCAAGCAGATTAATAATAAAGGAGCAAGTGACAAATCATATAGAAATCAAAAATCTGTTAGAAGAGCCAGATGCAGTGGTACATGCCTGTAATCCCAGCTACTCAGAAGACTGAGGCAAGAGGATCACAAGTTCAAGGCCAGACTAGGCAATTTAGCAAGACCCTGTCTCAAAATTTTAAAAAAGGAAGGAAAAAATATGTTAGAAGAGAAAAAATGTCAGATGCCACTTTAGGATCTTTTTCGAATTCAATTATAAGAAAAATGATTTGTATATTATAAAGTAGAACTTGGAGTATATCAGATATTCCAATTGTAAAGTTGAAAAGCAGGAAGAAATGAAATACTTGAAAAGGATAGACTACGACATAAGTTCAAGTAGTCTCACTATATATGCCCATATATAAAAATGTTTAAAATAATGCCACTGTTCCTAGTTCCCTTTTCTAAAATTTACCAATAGTCCAAATAAATCATAGACTTTGAACAACGAGAAATTCAGGCAGTATACAATTTACCTATAGATAATTGCATAGTTATTTGTGAATAGTTTGTTTCTACAGCAACCATATATTTGGTCACATGTATAACATACACAGTTTCAGATATATTGTAGGAATAAGTGATCTAAAGACATGAATCCTAGTTCTGGAGGTATAGCTCAGTGATTAGAGCACTTTCCCAGCATGTACAATGCCCTGTGTTTAATCTCCAGTGCCAAAAATATGAATCTTTTTTGAAAGAGGGTGCAGATATCCTGAACATCAAGATTATGTCTTTGGGGGTTGCTTTAGAAAACATGACTTAGAAAACAGGATTCATTCTCAGTTTCTTTCAATTACCGTCATTTTTCACAATTGAAAATGTATTAGCTTTGAAGAGTTTTGTTATAATTATTGTCATTTTATGTTATAATTATTGTCATTCTATTGTCAAAATTAAAAAGACAAATTTATTTTGCAAAAAACAAGTTTTATAGAATAAAAAGTTTTATTTTTATAACAGGATATTTGAAGATTACCATGAAAGTGCATAGACAGTTTTGCAGTTTTAACTATATGGTAAAGATAGATGATCATCAAGCTAACAGTGAACTGATTATATCTCATTAAGTAAAGTTACTGAATTGGCATCTATCTTTGTTATGTAATTCAAGATATTTATTCAGTTTTTTCCTATGAAAGATTTCAGTAAGAATGATTACTGATAATTCAGAGTTTATGCTGGAAGCATAAATAAGACCCTGATTTTTTTCATTGATTTGAATTGTTTTGACTTTAGTTCAGGCTCTGTGTCTTAGTTGTACTTATGTTTACAATGAGGATTATTTAGAAGTATACTTTTGAACAATTGGCTATAAATATAAGGCCTTTTTAAACATCTATGATGTCTACATGAAATTTTCAAGGTAGGCATTCAATATATCTAAATGTACTATGTACCCAGTGCCTAAATAAATACATATTTATCTGATTATTAGCATAATCATGTTTGTGTTATTATATAGCCTATTTAATTTTATCCCTCTGGGTTTGTGCGTGTCTGTGTTAAATGTTTAGAACACTTTACAGTTGAGAATGAAAAATTGTTTTCTAGGAGATGGATGTAGAAAGAATACTCCAGTATCCATGGAATGTTAGGTGATAAACTGTTTTTACATTGTTTATGCTTTCAGGTGTATAATTTCTAGAGTTGAAGACATTTTTTACTATTTACTTACAGCTTAAATATTCATAATGAAATTTTAAAAACATAATTAAAAGAAGCACCAAAGATTAGTATAGTTATACAAGATCTGAGCCATCATTTGTGTCTTTTTTTTTTTTAATTTAAATTTTTTTTTTTTAGTTGTAGATAGACGTCTTTTTTTTTTGTTTGTTTTGTTTTGTTTTTTGGTACTGGAGACTGAACTCTGTGGCACTCAACCACTGAGCCACATCCCCAGCCCTATTTTGTGTTTTTTGTAGAGACAGGGTCTCCCTGAGTTGCTTAGCGCCTGGCCGTTGCTGAGGCTAGCTTTGAACTCATGATTCTCTTGTCTCAGCCTCCCAAAGTGCTGGGATCACAAGTGTGAGCCACCGCACCCGGCTAGACACGATATCTTTATTTTATTTATTTATTTTTATGTGGTGCTGAAGATCAAACCCAGTGCCTCAACATGCAAGGCAAGTGCTCTACCACGGAGCCACAATCCCAGCCCCTCATTCGTGTCTTTTAAAGTAATAGTTCAAGCTCAGCTGTCCCCCATCTCTATTGTAGTTATTCTCTTTGTTGCAATTAGGTTAGATTTTCACAACATCTTGGGATTTATTTGAAGACATCTACTAAATTATTTTTCTTGAATAAGTTACGTATTTTTAAAATCTTGGAACTTATGTTAAAATAAAAATTATATCCAGACCTCCAGGAATCAGTCCTATTTT
Organism: Geosciurus inauris; assembly: GCA_004024805.1. Classification (NCBI taxonomy): domain Eukaryota; kingdom Metazoa; phylum Chordata; class Mammalia; order Rodentia; family Sciuridae; genus Geosciurus; species Geosciurus inauris. Next base: position 119,449 of record PVHX01003827.1, on the reverse strand, counting down.
TGGTCAACTCATAACTTTAAAAGCAGAGGTATTTCCTATATACTTCCTAGAGTTCTGAGTTAACTTTATAAATTCAGGAGAGGAAAATGGTTATTTCCAAACTTTTGATTTGGTAGTCCTTATTATGGCAGAAACTTAGAATTTTTTTTTTTAATAGAATGTTGGATTCAATTCAGTTAAGTATTATTTTGCTTTGTTAACTTAGCCTTCATAAGTCCAAAAACCATGGACAAAATGCATGCATGTCAACCACTGAAAACATAACTAATAGGTATAATCATATTTATAGTAATAACTTGTTATGAAAATATAATTTGTAGTAAAAAAAAAAAAGGGAAATTTTACCTGTGTTGTCAAGGAAATAATGAATAAACTTTGAAACTTTCTGACTTAGTCCAATATATTTTAAGTTTTTAAATTGTTTAAAAAAACTAATGAAGATTAACAGAGCATCACTATCTGTGGGGCAAAAAAAAATGTATATACTTTCTAGTGTACTTCAAAGCACTACTAGGCCTCTAAAAACCAATTTCTACTCCTAAATCAATTCTTATATCTCTGCTATGTGAATTATGTAATTCCAGTCGTATCTTGGCTTATATGACAAATATGATCTACTTTTAGTTATTTTAATATTAAACTAATGATAGGTATTTAGGCTACAGTATATTCAGCATTTCCCTTTTTATTTCTTTTGGTTTTTGTGGTGCTGGGGATTGAACCCAGGGCCTTGTGCATGCAAGGCAAGCATTCTACCAACTGAGCTATCTATATCCTCAGCCCAGCATTTCATTTTTTAACCAGTCTTAATCTTCAGAAAATTGGAACACTGGTTTAAAACTAATGTTTTAAGAGTCCCAGTAGTAGGGTGTAGATAATACTAGAGACCAAAACTGGTATTAAAATTTTCTTAGTTTATATTGCACACATTTATTGAAGTTTGAGGATGATTTATTTGGTTAGCTGTAGATTGTAAAATGCAGAGTATTTTTTTTATAATAGCATTTACCATATAAAGCCCATGGAAATCACCACAGAAAGTCTTTAAATGGTCTCATCTGGTGGGGCATAGTGGCAAACACCTGTAGTCCCAGCAGTTTGGGAGGCTGAGGCAGGAAGAGCACAAGTTTTAGGCCAGCCTCCACAATTTAGTGAGACTCTTAGTAATTTAGCAAAACCCTGTCTGAAAATAAAAAATAAAAAGGATTGTGGATATAGCTCAAGGTAAAGAGCCTGTGAGTTCAATCACCACTACCAAAAATAAATAAATAGCTTTATCAGTTATATTTGTGCCAGAAATACAGCAATTGCTTATGAGAACTTGGATATCTACATTATTTGGTTCTAAAGGATGACAGATGAGCAGAATGTCACTGTGTTGAAAAAAAGATTTTATTATAAAATTAAAAGATCTGTCATAAAACTACAAAGTGAATATATAGCAAAAAAAAGTCACTATAGGGGGCTGGGGCTGTAGCGCAGTGGTAGAGCGCTTGCCCAGCATGCATGAGGCACTGGGTTCGATCCTCAGCACCATGTATAAATAATAAATGAATAAAATAAAGATCCATCAATATCTAAAAAAAATATTTTAAAAAATTTTTTAAAAAAGTCACTACAGCATTATCAACTAGAGAGAAGCATGTCAGTGTTTTGGAATAATTTCAAAGGCTTTTTAAAAAATGTATGCATTTATAATTTTTCTTATGTATATAAATTCTTTACAAAAATGGAACCAGGAAAGCATACTGTTTTACAAACTGACTTTCGTTTAGCACCAGGAACTCCTTTATTTATCAATAAAGCTGTGTATAAATTATTATTCCTAATGGCTGAATAGTATGAATATAAGAATAAATTATTTAACCAGTTTCTTAGATTTGGAAACTGGATTCTTTTAATTTCCTTCACTCTCTTTACACATATCTTGTGATACACTTAACATGATTTCTATAGTTTCAGTACTCCTTTTAACCATTTTTTACCATACCAGAAGTATATATTTTGTTAAACAAAATTTTTAAAAATTTTTTCCAATTTTTTATTCTATCACTTTTGTTTATATACATGTTCACAAATATATATACATATGTGTTTATACATATGTATGTGTATATATATATATGTGTGTGTGTATAATTCCTCTTACAGACCCAGTTCACAATCCTCTAAATTGACAAGATTATTGACTGAATATAGGAAAATAAGTTTTAGTTTATGATTAACGAGCCCAAGAAGTTCTGTTTTCATAGGTACTCCATCTCTAATCAGTCAGCATTTTCATTTACTAGGAAGTTTTGACATCTGTTGCCTATACAAATCTATGGCCATCTGAATCTTGATGGGGGTATCTGTTAGCAGGAAATAAATTGATGTATCACAGAATGAACTCAGAAAAAATGTGTGTTTCTTTCTTCTTTTATATTCTTCCTTTGCACCTGTACCCCCACTTTGTACCCTCTTCCTTTCTCCCACTCTTTCCATCCACATATGAAACTAATTCTTTTCTAAGGTTATTTTCTAATCTGCCACTTTGGACTTTAATTTTCATTGATTTTTATGACTTTGTAATAACTATGTTTTCTTGATATTTCACATTATATTAATTCCTTGTAATTCTGATTAACTGATTGTAGATATTATCAATGTGAATATTTCATAGCATCTTTGTTCACCACTAGTTAAAACTTGAAGAATATTGACCAAAGGGTTTTGAAGAATGTGCTACCCTTTTTAATCATTATATTTCTTTTCATGTTTATTGCCTATTCTTCAGTTTTTCTGGCTTCGGTACATCTTTGTTTTAAAGTTATTTTTACATTTTGAACCTTCTGATTAAACTGAATACTATTCATAAAGTTTGCATTCATTTATTTATTATTCTCTCTTTAGAAGTTACTTGCTTTTTCAATTCCACCACAAAATTCTTCCCAAGAAAATGCAGACTAGAAATTTAATGTTCATAAAATAAATGTTGGGTATGAACAAGCAGTGCATTTAGTGAAGCAAATGCTTCCTAATTTTATCAAGTGTTTCCTCTTTATTTACAGTATCAAAAGTAATAAATTCTACTTATTTTCATTGGAATGCATGTTGGATTTTTTTGTGTTACCATAAAGTGATTTTATTCTTTTCAAAGTTAAACAAAGAAAGTCAGGGGCTGTTTCCAGAATTTCTCTTTTTCTTTCCTAAAAACAACAAAAACTTATAAAAACCTTTCAAAAATATGTTTAAATTAAGCCCATTTTAAACTGCTGTCAGTTTTAGTGAAAATAACGTTTTTATCATTTTTGTGTTTTCAGTCTTTTATACTTGTGTATGTGTATATGTATATATACATAGATCATTTGAATTCTGAAAAAAAAAGGCTTAATACAGTATTTATGTTTCACTAGAATTTTTTAGTTCAAGAATGCATTTATCAGAGCACTTTGTCACTATAACCTTTTTCTAATATGTATTTTCTGCTCAGGAATATGGTATAACTAAAGCTGAAAAACTGGAGATTGCCAAAGGTTACTGTACTCCTCTAGTTAGAAAAATTCGCTCAGACCTACAGAGGACACAAGATGATGACACTGTAAATAAACTCCATCCTGTGTAAGAGACTGATTGTTTAAATCTATAGTCATCTATTTTTGCATATTTCAAATCTAAATTACTTTTTAATGGTTCTGAAGAAATCAGAAGTATATCACTTGGTATATTGTGGAAGCAGGATTACCTAGGTATTCCTTTTAACCTCCAACTAAGACTCTTTTTGACTCTCATTTGGAGAAAAGCTGATTGAATGAGGAAGAGAGGATGTGTGTCATCCTTCACATGGGGTCATCAGCATTAATGTCTATAAGCATCTTTAGGACTGTGATCTCTATCATTGCTACTATAAGAACTAAAATGACTTCTTTAGAGTGAACCTGACTAATATTAATTTTGATCTTTGACTAATCCCAGAGCACCTAGTTAGTTCCAGATAGCTTCATGTTGGAAAAATATCTGTCAAAATATTTCTTTTTTTTTTTTTCTGGTACTGGGGATTGAACTCAGGGGTACTTGGCCACTGAGCCACATCCCCAGCCCTATTTTGTTTTACGTAGAGACAGGGTCTCACTGAGTTGCTTAGCACCTCGCCATTGCTGAAGCTGGCTTTGAACTCGCGATTCTCCTGTCCTCAGCCTCCCAAAGTGCAGGGATTACAGGCATGCGCCACACTCCCGGCTAAAATATTTCTTAATTGTGTTTGGAAGAATGATAGATTTATTTATCATGGATTTTTGAACTTCTATTAAGATTAATTGGATTTTACAAAGTAATGTTGATAATTAGTTGGTTTTTGATTACATGGTTATGTTTTAACACCATCTGCTTCTAACTTTAGGTATTCCAGAGGTGTTCTATCTCCTGAACGTCATGTCCGCACCAGGTTATATTTCACCAGTGAAAGTCATGTACATTCTTTATTATCTATTCTTCGCTATGGTGCCTTATGCAACGTAAGTAGAATAAGTTATTCCTATCTAACTAACTAAATGACTTTGTAACCAAATCATAACCCTGCTGTTTTTACTGTGAAATTTTAGTAATTCATCACTAATTTATACGACTTTGCCATCATTTTCCAAGGGTTTACTTTAAAACAAGTACTGTGCTAGATTCTGAAAGTGTTCTCTTTCCTTCAAAGAAGATCAGTTTGAGCAACAATAGCGAAATATTTTAGATGACTATAGACAGCTAGCAGTGGATGAAGAAAAGCTGATAAATTTGAGTCATTTTAGAAGTCAGATAGACATTGTGACTCTTCTGTCATATAATAGCATAGCAAGACTTGGTGGCTTAAAACAAGCACCATCATTTTATTTTTATCGCTCACAATTTAGAGGATTGACTGAGATCAATTAGACAGTTTTGTTCAGGGTCTCATGAGTTTGCTGTCAGACAGTATCTGGGGCTCTAATCATCTCAATAGGTGTTCTCTCATGTCTAGTACTTGATGCCAGCTATCAACTGGGATGTCAGCAGGGTTGTCAACCAGAACAACAGCATCTGTCCTCTTTACATGACCTTCCTCAAAATGCATTTGAGTTTCAAGAGTGAACTTCCTAGGATAGCATAGTGCAAGTATATGCATTTCTATGACCTAACTTCTGGAATCATGTCACTTGTGCTGACATTGATTGAGGCAGTCACAGAGGTTCAGCCATGTTCAAAGGAAGGGGAAATAACCCATATCACTATGAGTGGAGTGTCCCTGTTACATTGTAAGAAGAGAATGTAGGATTAAATTTGTGTGGCATTTTTAGAAAATACAATCTGCTACAATATGCTCATTGTCCACCGTAAGTCATATTCCTCTCACATGCAAAATTCACTTCACCTCTTTGCCAGTACCACATCCTCCTTTTATACCATAAACTTGAAGTCTAGAACCTCATCATCTTAATCAGCCACCTATAGATTTACAAAAAGATATAATTTTCTTTTTAGTATATATGAGTATACATACCTGTATAAATCTTTATACAAAGTGATCTTTTAAAACTTTAGTCCTTTTTTCTATACTTTTTAAATAAAGGGCAGTGAGAATTTGACATGTGTCTCTTATTTCCTAATCATGGTATTACTGGGCCTTGAGAATAGTTGTTGTCAAAGTTACCCTAAGGATTTTTGGTGTTCCCATAAAATTTCAAATTCATGTGGTTGGGGTTGTGGCTCAGCGGCAGAACACTTGCCTCAATGTGTGAGACCCTGGGTTCGATTCTCATCACCACATATAAACAAATGAATAAAATAAAGGCCCATCAACATCTAAAAAAAAAATCAAATTCATGTTCTTGTTTGGATTTCTTCTTTATTCCACTAAGGAACAGCAAAATGACATCCTTGGATACATACGTGGATTAGTGGAGCCTAAATAAATTACCCGTAATTAGGAAGGCAAAAGCTTGTGTTTCTAATAATAATGATGGAATTGTGGGAAAAGAAGTACATCTCTAACATGGTCTTCTTTTTGACCCTTGCACAAATATAAAAGGTAGTAAGAACCTGAGGAATACAGGAAATTTTGGAAAGCCTGTGACTGAAGCATACTGATGAGTGATGGATAAAATGGCAGCAGATAAGATTGGAAAGCCAGTGCCTGGTATCCTAAGGGGATTAGGTTGCCATTAAAAGATTGTAAGCAGGAAAGTGAGTGACTTTTGTTGCTGTGTTGGTGGACAGTAGGTCAGAGTGAATAGGAGGGAACCATTAGGAAACTACTATACAGTGATTCAAAGACAGATATTACAGTTTGGACTAAGGTGGTGGCAGTGGAGACAAGGCTTGTTGGACATGTATTAAATTTAGACATTTCTAAAATTAAAACTAAGCAACCCCATTTAAAAAAATAAATATGTGCTTCCAGGAAATAATTAAATGTGTTGCTGAAGTGATAATTAAAATCTGTACCCAATTGATGTCCTGTTTTCTAATTTTGTTAAATGAAATATAATTTATTTGAACTACAATTCAGTATTCTGATAAGAATCTTTAAGGAATTACTTAAAACCTTACTCAGTCTCTTCCCAGTTGCAATTGTTTATTACACAGAATGGATTATGTAAAATCTCTCTCCCTAATAGACTTTCTTTAAAAAGTTGTGTTAATAAGATTTTAGAGAGTACATGTAAGGGGCCTTGATTTAAAAAGAAAAGATTTTTATGGCTTCTTACATATTAATTGTATTAAGGAAAATACTACTAAATATTGTTTAATTTTATCTATTTATTAGAGGAGACCTAGAAAAATCTTTAACTGAAATTAGATGGTGGTCTTGATAATGTAGTATCACAAAGTATAATTTATCTATTCACTTAATAAAATATTTTAGTTTAAATTCATCATTTCCAGTAAGTCACATCTAGTGAAACTTGGTAATGCTATTTTTGTTTTCCTTTATCAATTTAAAAATATTGTATACTTGCACGTATCATCTCCCAAACACATATGTACACAGACACACAGATGTATTTTTTATTCAAGAATATTATTTTCTTTAGGAATATATAATGTCTAAAATAAAAGTGAAATACACTGAATTTTTTAAAGTATATGTTAGCATGTAATCTCATAATTGTATTTTTAAAACACTGCACAATCTATAGTGAATTTCACAGTACCATGCATTCTTATATATAAAAATTATTGAGTGCTTTTGTGTTTTTGTAATGCTGATAACATACTTATGATGAAGGAAAAGTATCTGATTTACATAAGTTTTACATAAACTTTGTTTACTATTAACTGAAGACTTCACACTTTGGGTATTTTTACCTTTTTATGTAGAATTTTCAGCTGGGTGTGGGGGTACACACCTGTAATCCCAGTGACTCAGCAGGCTAAGACAGGGGGATTGCACGTTTGAGGCCAGCCTCAGCAGCTTAGTGAGACCCTGTTTCAAAATAAAAAACAAAAAGAACTGGGGATATAGCTCAGTGTTAAAGCACCCCTAGGTTCCATACACAGTACCAAAAAGGAAAGGAAAGGAAATTGGAAGGGGAAAGGGCAAGGGGGGAAAGGAAGATTCAGAATGAAAAAATCAGAATGTTCTACTTTTAATACTTGAGTGTATGTTCTCAAAGATTCCTTTCAGTTCTGATGCTCTATGAGTTTAAAGACCAGTGATCCTCTAAATGAAGATGGAGGAAAGGCAAAAGAGATAGTAAGATAAATAGAAATTTTATATGCCTCCTCCTAATTTTTTAGTATCATTGAAGTGTAAATAAGGGATATTTACTGCTGGGCATATTCATAAATATGGGCCATATGATAGTAGAAAAGAACACTACTCTTACAGGATAATATTCTCTTATGAAGCATGATACTATATAATAGGTATTTTTGAACTAATAAGATTAAAAACCTAAAAACCATTCCTTATCCTAAGACTTTGGTTTTTAATGCCACTGAAGTTTTAAATACCACTGCTAAGAAACTTTTTAAATAATTTAAACAAGCTTAAGAAATGTATTGAGACTTTTAAATGTAGTGAAGCTGTTTTGAAAGATTATGCACATAAGTGTTCACCTTATATGTGTTATATCACTCAGGATTAACCAAATTATGAAAATGACAATAAAGTTACTTTTAAGTAATAAAATATGAGAAAGTACTTACTGTATTTTGTTCAGGAATCAAAGGATGAACAGTGGAAAAGAGCTATGGATTATTTAAATGTTGTCAATGAACTGAACTACATGACTCAGATTGTTATCATGCTTTATGAGGATCCTAACAAGGTAACAGAGATCTTGATTTATTTGTGTTTCCAGAGTTAATAGTTTTAAGTCCTTCATTGTATAAAGGTTCTTTCATATTTTTTAGGATCTTTCCTCAGAGGAACGCTTTCATGTTGAATTACACTTCAGTCCAGGAGCCAAAGGCTGTGAAGAAGATAAAAATTTACCATCTGGCTATGGATATAGACCAGCTTCCAGAGAGGTAATGAAGATGAAACTCTCATTGTTTAGTTACTGTAATTCTAGATTTTCATAAAGTTTCTGAAAGAATTTTCTCTTATGTACTATAAAAATTCTCATCAAAACTTTTAGGTAGAAAAATGATTTAAACTTTTAAAAATATGATTTGGATGGAGAACATTTTATACATATTAGAATACATCAGAATTTTATCTTTTATTTAGATTGTTTGGATTTTAAGCCCCATGTTTAGAATGGATAAGTATAATTTTTATTTTTTATTGTTGTTGATTTACTTAAGTATCATTCCATACTAAACATAGCACTACACACTTTGCTTGAGTTAATGCATTAGTCTTTACTATATTAAGGATTATATACTATCTGGAAGATTTTATATAAGATTGCTATTATTTTTCCCTTAAATATTTGTTAAAATTTGTCGTGTGGAAGTCATCTGGATATGGAGTTTTCTTTGGGGGAATATGTTTAATTACATGTTCAATTTTTTAAAGTAATGTACTACTATTCAAATTTTCTACATCTTTTTTACGTCTGTTTTGTTAAGTTGTGCTTTTTGATTATCTAATTTTTTCTAATTTAGGATATATAGTTGTTCAAAATGTCCTTAAATTATTTCTTTATCATATCTAAGATCTCTAATTATGTCCCTTGTATCACAATGATAATTTTTTTGTTCACTGAATGACTCTTGGCAAGGATTTTGTCATTTTTTTAATCTTTTCAAAGAACTGACAATCCTCTTGTTGATTATTACACTTTTTTCTTTCATTAACTTCTGATGTTAAGTGTTCTATGTCTTTCTTCTTTCCTTGAATTTATTGATTCATCTTTACTTATTTTGTTGTATACTCAGATTGTGTATTTTAAAGTTTTCTTTTTCTAGTATTTGCATTTGGAGCTATGGATATCTCTTTATCACTTTAGCTATATCACATTGTTATGTTTTATTATTTAGTCAAAATACTTTATGATTTCTATGTGGTTTTTCTTCTTTAATTCATGAATTTAGGAATTAATGGCTTACCAAACATGTGGAAACTAAATGTGAGCTTTTGTTAACTACCTCTAGCTTAATTCAACTTTTGTCTGAAAACGTATTTGGTGGGATTTTTGCTTGCCTTGAATGTATTTGGAATTGACTTATTGTCCTACATATGATTAATTTTTTTATAAATAGCACATGTATACTTGAAACAATGTATTTTCTATTGTCTTTGTTGAGTACAAGTGTTCAATGTAAGTTTGTTGAGTAAAATTTGCTCATATTGATGTTCAAGTCTTTTATGTCCTTGAAGTATTTTCTAAGGTCTGATTGCTCTACTAGCTACTTAGAGTGGTATGCAGAAATATCCCACTGGAATCATGGGGGTTGTCTTATTTTTCCTTACAATTGTAAGAATTTTTGCTTCACATTTTGAAGCTATGTATACAAATTTAGAATTGTTATATCTTCCTTATATCTTTTCTCATTATGAAATGTCACTGTGCCTGGGAAATGCTTCTTGCCTTGTAATCTACTTTGGTATTTTAGCTGTACAAGCTTTGTTTTAGTTTAAATTTCCTTTCTTTTAAAACTTTATTCTTTTAACTTTTTTATGTCCTTGTATATATGGTGTGGGGCTTTTAAACAGCATATGGATTTTCTTTCTTTATGCAAGAATAATTTATTTTTTTATATCATTCATGTAAAGGTAGGTATATTTACAAAGTAAAAATGGTCAACTACATCTATGGGAATCTATCGTATCACACAAAGGAATAAATATTTTGACAGAGTAACATTTTAGTTAGTAAATATTTGATCATAAACTTTGTAAGGGAAAAAAAGCCTCAACCATTAAGTCTTGAGGGTTTTGGTTTTTAATTTGTATTTTTAACAATCTTGGCCTTTGATTTGTCATGTTTAATCATTTAATATAATTACTGATGTGTTTAGATTAAATGTACTTAAATGTTATTTGCTTTGTATTTTTGTATCTCATATGTATTTCTTTCTTTTTTTTTTTAATGTTTTTAGTTGTAGATGGACACAGTACCTTTATTTTATTTATATGTGGTGCTGAGGATCAAACCCAGTACCTCATACTTGCTAGGCAAGTGCTCTACCACTGACCTACAATGCCAACCCCTCATGTATATTTCTTTTGGTCTCTTTTAATCCCTTTACTTGCTTTAGGAGACCTCCAATATTATCTGATTGTCTAGCATTTGCAGTAGTTTTACTTTGATTTGTTTGTGTGAAGTTGATAGAGCTTCTTGTATATGTGATTCAATGGCTTTTGTTATTTTTTTGGAAACATTTGCAATAATTATCCTTCTAATTTTTGTCCATTTTCTCTTCTCTTTCTGGGACGTAGCATACATCTATATTGGAATCACTATGCATCCTAAACACTAGCCATGCATTTCTTAAGCGGTTCTCTATTTTTTTTCCTTTATGCTTCAGAAACAGTGTTTTATTTTTACCTCTCGTCCAGTTCATTAATTCTGTCTTTATTTTTCAATATACTGTTAAACCCTACTCATTGAGTTCTTAATTTTAGATTGCAATAAGTAGGGTTTAGTTATCTTTTCTAGCTCTAGAATGCCCATTTGGTTGCTTCTATAATTTCTAATTCTTAACTGAAATTTTCTATCTTGCTTGTAGTTATGTGAGCATATTAATTTCAGTTGTTATAAATTTTTTAACTAATAACGTCATTATCTGGATCACCATTGGGTCCATTTCGTTTTTTTTTCCCTTGATTTTTGATCTCATTTTCTTATATTTCAAGCTATTATCATGATGTTATGCTAGACATTGAACATTAAAAATTGCAGAGAAGGTTTGAGCCTATAGTTGATATTATGTATTTCCAGTATAATTTGGTTTTACTTCTTTTTTTTATTAATTTATTTAAATGCATTTCAAGTCATAGTACATATATAGAGCTCAATTTTTCCATTTCTCTGGTTGCACACCAGATAGAGTCACACCATTTGTGTCTTCATACATGCACCAAGGGTAGTGATGACCATCTCAATCAACCATCTTTACTACACCCATTCCCCTTTCCCTCCCCCCACCTTCCCCTGCCCCATCCATAGTTTCTCCATTTCTCCTATGCTCCCCATTCCCACCCCCCTTATGTATCAGCATCCACTAATCAGAGAGAACATTCGGCATTTGGTTTTTTGGGATTGGCTTACTTCACTTAGCATAATGTTCTCCAATTCCATCCATTTACCTGCAAATGCCATAATTTTATTCTCTTTTATTGCTTTGGTTTTACTTCTGATGGGAAGCTAGGCTAAAGGAACTATAGGAGAACTAGCCAGTTTAGAACATCTTAATGCAGATAGTCATTGTGATGACTCAAAATGGGTCTTATGTTGTGGGAAAAGCTAAAATATTTTGAATTTAACCTTATTACTAGGGTGTGGACAGAAAGCATTGGTATTTATCAGTCAAAATCATTGGCATATATCTGAGTTCCTCCTCCTTAATTGATCTTGAGCCTCTCTTTGTTTATCTATGTTTATCCATCTTCCTTTTCTCATTAATGGGAGGGTCTCCTGTTATTTCTAATGATGTTTCTTGACTTCAGTATAAAGCATTTCTGAGGTAAGAAACATTACTTCAACATACAAGAAACATTACTTCATTACATATAGTGACTGCTAATGTATTAGTACATACTTCTCATGAGAAATATCAATAAAGGTCAAACAGTATCTCTTTTTCTATATATTTTGCATCCATTTACTTTTTTTCCCCCATCCATTTACTTTCAACCTTTTAGATTTATGTATTTACAATGTGTATCATAAACAGTATTAAGTTTTATGTTTTATACAATCTCACAATCTTTGTCCTGTAATTGTAGTCCATAGATAATGTCATTTGATGTACTTGAAATTTATTACATATCATTTTAAACCATACTATTATTTTTCTGTATATCTTACCTGTTTTATATTCCTTTTTTTCTTACTTCTTACCTTCTTTGAAGTAATTCCTCCTCCAATATTGAATACCTAGTAATTTTAAATTATCTTATCATTTTAAAATATTTTTTCTTTTCCCAGATTTTTTTTGGTGCATTATAGTTGTACATACTGATGTGATTTGTGGTTGTACATTTGTATATGTACACAGTACACAATATAATAATAATTTGGCCAGTATCACACCACAGCACTTTCCCCACTATTTTTTAATGGTTACCCTAGAGCTAGTAACATGGATCTCTGACTTGTTAAAGTCAATAGAACTTTTACTGTTATTAGACATACAATTATGTTCAAAAGATTTCAATTCTTTTACTCTCAATCCCATTTGGTATTATTTTTGTCATGAATTTTAATTATGTTCTAAAAATATATTTTAAATACTCCAGGTCATTATTTTTGTTTATAGTCAGTATTCATTTAGGATTGGCATATTATAATATGTTCGAATATTGGTTGTGTTAGAATCATGGTCTGTTAGAATGTATATGCATGTTTTCCTAACAAAGTAATTATATGTGTTAGAACATGTCTTCCAAGTAGGTTTAGATTTATCTACATATTGAGCATTCCTGACATCTTTAGTGTTTCCTGCTACTCTTCTTACATCTAGTATCATTTTCTTCCCCTATTTCTTTAATGCACAAAAATTTAGGCTTTTTTTGGATATGGTGTGTGTGATATGAAGCCCACTTTTTTGCTTTTGTTTTTACCTGGTGGGGAAAACTAGTTGTAGTACTGTATATTGAAGAGTTAATCTTTTCTCTACTATCTGCAGTACTACTTCTGATATTCCAAACATATTGTTTTCATATATTGATAAACTGGTTTTTGAACTATTACTTAGTATTACTGCATTGGTCTGTTAGTCTCTCTGTATTTATATCAATATCAACATTTTAATGATTATAGCTCTATAATAAATATTAATTTCTGACTTGCGAGTCCTTCAGCTTTGTTTTTCTTAAAGATAACCTTGAGTATTTTAGAGTTCTTGCATTTTTGTATAAATTTTGTAATCTTATAATGTTTCAAAAAGAACTTTGGGGATTTAAATTAGGATTACACCAACCCTGCAAACCAATTTTGAGAAAAAAGATATTTTTGTGGTACTGCATCTTCTAGCATAAGGTCTTGGTAGATTTCTCAATGTGGCTGTATGCAGTTTCATTTTTGGCAAACTTAAGATTTGTAGTAAGTCACATCTTTGTCAGATTAATTCATAGGTTCTTTATATATTTTTAAATATTTTTATTTGTAGGTGAACACAATACCTTTATTTATTTTTATGGTGCTGAGGATCGAACCCAGTGCCTCATATGTGCTAGGCAAGTACTCTATCACTGAGCCACAACCTCAGCCCCATTTTTTGATGCTGTTATTATTTAAGTTTGATTTTCTCTTTGTTACAGTCATATTGAATTTTAACTTGTATTAAGAGTTTGTAAGTAGCAAACTTACTATATGCTTTATTCATTCTAATAATTTGTCTATAGAGTCTTTTGGATTTTCTATGTCTATTTTCTTATCATCTATGAAAAATGATATTAGCTGTGATGGTTATTTCAAATTTTAGATTAAGGAAGTCCTTTTTATATTCATGTAGTCTTTAGGTTTTTTTTGTTTTTTTTTTAATATTTATTTACTTTTTTTTAGTTGTAGGTGGACAGAATATCTTTATTTTATTTTTATGTGGTGCTGAGGATCAAACCCAGGGCCTCACGTATGCGAGGCAAGCGCTCTACCGCTGAGCTACAATCCCAGCCCCTAGTCTTTAGTTTTTAATAAAGGATTTTTTATAGACTCTCTTGGCATTTTTATTTTTCTTTTCTTTTTTCTTTTTTGGCCAATATTACATTTATGAAATTCATCAAATAATTGCATTTAGTTTTAGTTTGTCCCTTCTTACTGCTTTAGAATATGTACTTTACCATTTTTACCATATGACTTTGACCAAATTAGTCCATTTTGTTCTACGTGGATATTTGGTTAAGATCTTTTAAATTGTCTCCCCTGCTATGAAATTCTTATATTCTGAGACTGTGCCTTATTCATCAGAGTTCTTGGCACTAGTACACATTCGGTATAGTATTTAATGAATGATTATCTGTCATGCATTCATCACATTTATTGAAAATATTTGGAATAGAATTTAAATATTCTAAAATGTATATATTCAAATACTACTTTATTCAGGATTGGCATGATAACATGTCTATATAACAAAACCTATCTCTACTCTTTTTTTGTCATTTATTATTTATGTATTTGAAGAAATTTAACTATAAACTTTGTTTTATATAATTTATTGTACTTAATTTCTCAATAGAGTATATGTATTTCTTAAAGTCAGAGATTGGGTCATCTCATATACACAGCATAATAGCTGTTATAAGAGTTCAATTAATATTAATTCATTTTAGAATGCAAATTGTATATATGTACATCAAATGACTACTTCAGTTGATAGTTGAATTTGTTATCAGAAGAGATTTTTTTAATCTGAATTATAAGTATGCTATATTTTTTCCTCACAGAATGAAGGCAGGAGATCTTTTAAAATTGATAATGATGACGAACCACATACATCTAAAAGAGATGAGACTGATCGAGCTGTGATACTGTTTAAACCAATGGTATCAGAGCCAATTCACATACACAGGAAGTCTCCACTCCCACGATCTAGAAAGATGGCTACAAATGAAGTATGTATATGTGTCAGAGCATGTTTTCATAGAGTAAACTAACTATATGTTAATAAAACTGAAAAGAAAATACAGCTTTTATTATGGAGTTTGGGAACCTTACAAATTTTTATCAACTTGTTTTTTTCAAACAAATTTTTAAAAATATAGAGATAGTTGGAAAAGAAAGATTAGTTTTAGAGTTTGGAAATTTATGTGTAGCTTTTATAACAAAATTGAATACAAATATGAAAGTAAGGTCCAAGAACCTGATAAACATTCATAATTTTTGTCTTGTCCCATTAGGTTAGTTTTCAATAAAGAATTTTTTAAAAGTTTCATTTAAGATATCAAGAATAATTTTAATTTGTTAAAACTAGTCAAATTGCCAAAGATGCTTCAGCTGCAAGTGATTCCATTGACACTGAAGGTTAAGATAAGAAATTTCAAATTGTTTGCCTGATTGCAAAAATCTATATAGAAGTTTGAAAATTTGGTAATATAATTGAAAAGTTTACCTTTGTGTTAGTGTATGTAATTGAGTCAGTTAAATGAATTCTTATGCTCACTGTTAGAATACTATTCTAATAACTATTACCATAACATTTAAAAGGAAAGTTGAGCAGTCGCAATGAAACTTGTTAGGTATATTTTTAATATCTGTATATATTTTATACTTTTAATGTTTATTGTGGAATTATTTATTTTCTGTAGGATGATTCTGCTAGTACTGATTGAGGTCAATGCTTATAAATATCTTCTAAATGCTCTAATAAAAATATAAAACCAGAAATTAAATTTGAGATAGGAAAAGCCATCAACTCTTAAATTTAGAAACATTTTTGTTGGTATTTATAGAGATCAAATCCATAGAATTAGGTATCACATTATCTACCAGTTGATGGTTAAAAATATAATCAGTGAAAAAGAATTGCACTTATTCTACAACCCCAAATTATATAATCCTAAGTGTTTTATGATTCTCAAATTTCATATAATTTGACAATCATGTATAGGAAAAAAAGTTAGTAGATTGTTGTAACTTGATAATGGAAATCATATACTAGATAGGGTAACCTACCTAGAATATGATATTTTAAGTTAATTATAAAAGAGGACAGTTAAAAAAAAAAAGGCCTGGTTAACAATTAATAGAACCGGGGATTATGTGTTCTATTATGTCTTAATGGAAACATGAGAAGTCTACTTTTGCCAGGCATTGTGGCATATGCCTGTATTCCTTGCAATTTGGGACATTAAGGCAGGAGGATTACAAATTTGAGGCCAGCCTCAGCTGGCCTATATTAGTATAATCTAAGCCACCATTTGTTCAAGAGCAGTGATTGTGATGTGGTGTTGAGCAAGCAATCTGCAGTTGATTAAATTGTTCAGAATCTCACCATGAAACCCTCTTTGCTCTCCAAAAAAACCTATATAACACTGCTAAAACAAAATGTATTATGCGTCAACTCAACCTTCAACAAAATCACTGCTTCTGTTAACTCTAAAAACAGAACACATTTATAAACCTCTTCCTTATAAATTCTTAAATAGTTGCTTTCAAGAGATTATTTCTATGACATACTGAACTTTAACTTTCAAAAAGTAAATTATTAATGTTAAATCTTGAAGACTTTTTCCATTATTCACCATCTCTGTGGATATCAGAAGTTTGTATTTTTAAAAGACACAAAGAGAAAAAAGACTATTCTCTTTATTTTGTGCAATTAGATTTTATTCTACCCTCACTGTCTGAAACCTGAACATGCAAAGATAAAAATTAAAGTGTCTACTGCACATTTTGCCTACTGGATTCTGTAAATAATTTTTGGAAAGGTTAAACAAATAACTTGAAAATATATAAACAAGTACAAATTATATCTGATTTTTCTTTTTCTTTTATTTTTAATTTGTTCTAGTTACATATGACAGAATACATTTTGAAACATAATTTTTCTTTTTAAATGACTAGCAGAGAGATTTTCTCTATTAAGTTCTATATACATTGAAACCTCTTTAACCTTTACTTTGCACAATCCTTTAACAGTATCCACAACAGCACAAAATATCTTGAATATCTAAAATTAAACAGAATAATTTTATATTTAAATAGTTGCTAAATAGAAACATTAAAATTTTTAAATTTTAAAAGAGAAGGGACAAATATTAAGAAGTATAAATATTTTACATATTTTAAGGAAATACAATAGTTCTATATTGTTATTACATAAAATTAAATTTATATGTTATTCCTATCAAATTCTCAAATATTGAAATATTTGGCTCCCAAATTATGGTTGAATTATTTTTTGAAAAAAAATTGATAAGCAAATGCAAGCAAACTGTATTTTTTTTTCTTTCTGATCATTTGGCTCTATTGTATCTAACTGTGCATGCTCTGCTTTTTTTTCTTTTTTTTTTGCCCCCTTTCTCACTTCCAGGAAGAGAGCCCCCTGAGTGTGTCTAGCCCAGAGGGTATTGGTACCTGGCTGCATTATACCAGTGGTGTGGGTACTGGGCGTCGAAGACGCAGATCAGGGGAACAAATCACTTCTTCCCCTGTCTCCCCCAAATCATTGGCTTTCACATCCAGTATTTTTGGCTCATGGCAACAGGTTTTTAAATTTTACTTCATTAAACATTTTTCCTCCCTGCATTCAGAGCAACAAACAACTGTCTTTGAGGACATCTAATCCCTTGTATTTTACATCAGAGTAAATCCTTCTGCTTTTAAATTTTGAGTCTGCTTGAAAATATTTATATTTAACAATAATTGAGAGAAAGAAACCACTTACATTGCATGTGTTACTGGGAAAGTTCTAAATATCCAGGATTTAAATAATAATAAATTTTATTTTCCTGGAACTTGAGCTTATTGATAAAATTATTTTAAAGGGAAAGAAATCTTTCTTTAACTTCAGTTATCTTTTTAAATGTTCAGAAACAAAATTGTGTGATTTGATAGTAAGAAAATTTACTTATTTCTGCCCCATAATTGAAAAAATTGATTCCATTTGGAATTTGCTGAGAATGTAAACATTTATGTGGCCCAATGTTAATTAGCAATACACATCTAATATGATTGTTCTCTCCCTCACTATTCCTTTACCTGGAAGTATCTAATTTAAAGGATATGTACATTTTGTTTTTCTTTGACCTGTATAATATAAGACAGGGCAAGTATTTGTATGCCCATCAACAATATGGTTCAAAATAAAATGACTTCAGAAGGACTTCCTGTGATGGCATTTGGAAACTTTAAATACTCTAGTTTTTGTTACAATGGAAGGTCTGCTGTTCCACATGATTTTTCTGATAATTTCAGCAATTTCCTTTTGGAAATATAATGCATTTGATTATAGGAAAAGGGATTATGGTATCCATTAAGGCTGTGACTATTTAAAGGTTACTCTGATAAGTCCATGCATGGATCAGTAATTGTATGGTGACTTTAACAGTCTGTCTGTCTTTTCTTTTGTTTGTGGTTGTTTTTTTCCCCCTTCAAATACAGGAGCTGTTTTAGAGTGGGCATTTGGCTTCTTTTAAGAGAGAGTGGATATATCAATCTATTAATTATTTCTTTTCATCTGTCTTGTTTCATACATGATGTTTCATTCTGAATGCCTGCTTCGCATACTTCATTGCAAGGACATCATATGAAATGGACTCCCTTCAAAAAGGGATCTTGCATGATCTTTCATGTTTTGTGTATTTCTACTAATATTTATCATACAGCTTATTAACTTTTGTCTGTCTGGAACAGGCTGCATATGAACTAAGGACTTTCTAATTTAGTTTGCTGTTTTTATTTCACTTATTTTATTTTCCTTATGTAGGTTGTATCTGAAAGTGCTAATTACCTTCGAACACCAAGAGCTCTTGTGGAACAGAAACAGAACCCTACTGTAGGTATGTGGTTTAAAGGAAATTGTATTCCATTCCCTTCTTAAACTCAGTATTGTGCACACATGTAAAACTCTTCAGTGATAAAAGCATGACCAAATGCTATGCTTTTGTTTTTATTTAATGTGTACTAATTCAGAAATGTTGAGTTGGACAACTCAAATACACAGTAAAGTTTTGATATTTTAAGACATAGCGTTTAATTTTGTTATGTAATCCTATGGTAATGACTTAGTCCACTTGCCAATGCTAGTTTTTAACCTATTTCTATATAAGTTAATTTATGAAGGAAACTTCATTTCCCCAGTTGATAAAAGAGGAAAAGGTGCTATTGCATGAAAAAATGTCTATTTTTCTGATTAAAAAGGTTTTTTAGGTAGACAGTGTGTCAAACCCTATCGGGGTGAATTTATTTTCTTTTGGAGCAGCTCTTAAGGAAAACCAAAGCAAAACTAATGCACAGTGGCAGACTTACTCTCTATTAAACTATACAACATAATTGTTTCTTTGCTAATACTCAGAGCAACTTTGGAGAACACTTTTCCAAACTCATTGGTTTTAAGCTCATTGATTGATAAATTATATGAGGTAATAACATTACTCTTTTCTGTAAATAGTTGTCTAAACAGGTTTAATAAAAACATAGATTTCATCATAAGTTTAAACTGTGTATGTACTGCAGTCTCTGTACTAAGTATATGAACTCTGTTAATGACTACATACTTGTTAATTTTCTTACTTTAATAGCTTATATTGATAGCTTTTACTATTTCCAGTATTTTAATAGAAATGTATATATTCACCATCTTAATGTACTAGTATAGTATATTTGGTAGAAATTAATTTAATCTTCCCCGGTAGAGAAAGTTTTGCTTAAGTATAAAGACTTTTGCCACAGAACATCAATTTATACTAACTGTGTTTTACTTGATGGTAACATGTTTTATTGGGGTTTTATTAATTAAGATCTTGAGTTATTTGTTAAGTATGAGAAATTTAAAGTGAATTAGGCCCAAGTGACTGAAAAGGAATTATTTTGCCTCGTCTCACCAATAAGTAAGTGTTGATACACTTCATTTCATAAGAAAAATTGACAACTCCTAATTCATGGGGATCAGAAAAGATTCTTCATTTACAGGCATACATTCAAAAGTATTGATTTAATATAACATTTGTGCTAGGAGAAGTGTTGTTTGGTTTTTTTAAAATATAGTCTGCTCTTGCAATCTGTTTATCAGAACCCTTTCTTGTCCTAAATTAATTTTTATGGTAATGTTCTTAAGACTTTTTTAATGTGTATACGTCTAATTATTGTGTGGGCATATATTTTCCCTCAAAGATAGTATTTTATTGAGTGTTAAGTTCCTCCATTTGTACATATGATAAATGGTAGTTGTTATTAGAAGCATTATGTAATGTTCAGTAGAACATTACAAGCATATTGTGAGCCTGTTCAAGGCACTGCCAAAGCCTGCCTGTGTGTTGGTAAGAGCCATGTTAATTGCATGCTGCATGAATTCCCAATGTGAATGGAAGAACACCCGTTGTATGTATTTTCTCTAACTCCCATCAGGGTCTCACTGTGCGGGCCTGTTTAGCACCTCGGTGCTCGGGGGTTCTTCAAGCGCACCTAACCTACAGGATTATGCTCGTACTCATCGTAAAAAGCTGACCTCTTCTGGCTGCATAGATGGTATGTGCACACATGCACACACAGATTCATACCTACACCCATGCATACACCCATGAGCAGTATATCTCAAAAGCACATCTAAAGCCACTGACTGATTCAAGTGGAATCCTAGCACCCTTTACCCAAATGACTATCAGTGCTCTCTGTTATCCACAGCTTGGATCCATGTTTCATCAAACAATTAATTGTAGTTAAAATTAAAGTACTTATACAGTAAAAAGTTTGTTGAAATGGAATATCTAGAACTGCATCATGTGTGTTCTTCTTTTAAATAGTTGATAATCCATATTGTAAAGAATTTTCTTTGATCTTTTAAACTTGGTCATTGTTAACCCTTATCTTACTTATTGATATTGAACTAATTAAAATAAGGTGAATGAAATGTTAATTAGTAAAGGAAAATACCATGTTGGTAATATTTTTATAAAAATAATCATAGAAAGACAGTATTTTGGGATTCCTAGCTGAAGGAGATTCTCACTTTTTTTCTTTTTGGTACCAAAGATTGAACTCAGAGGCACTCAACCACTGAGCCACATCCCCACCCCTATTTTGTGTTTTATTTAGAGACAGGGTCTTACTGAGTTGTTTAGTGCCTTACCATTGCTGAGGCTGGCTTTGAACTTGTGATTCTCCTGTCTCAGCCTCCCAAAGTGCTGGTATTACAGGCGTGCGCCACCGTGCCCAGCTTCACTGTAGTTTATAAACCTTAAATTTTGAGATTTTGATATTCAGAATGCCTTTGAGGCCCATGGAAGCAGTGCCTTTTGCTAAGAGGAATATTTTAGCTTTTGGGATCAGCATTATTTAAGACTTTTGCTTATATATCCACAAATTTATTTTAGTCAATAAAACTTAGATTTACCAAAATTGCCAGCTCATCCTGCTTTTCTTTCTTTTATATATTTCATTAAACATTATTTTACCTCTGTCATCAAGCCAGTTTACTGCTTTTAACCAGTATTTGGCTTATTACTTTCTCTCATTGCCCCTTCTGCATGTCATCTAATTCTAACCTCCTTCTATATTTGTTTTTCCCCTTTTTTTTTGTAAATGTTCTTCTTTTGGTAGCTGTTACAAATTTCAGGTACCTGTTTTTCTCTTTCTCAGACGCCACACGCGGTTCTGCTGTTAAAAGGTTTTCTATCTCATTTGCTCGACACCCAACCAATGGTACGTTTTGCTTTTATTTTAAAAGATACTCCCCTGCTTCATCCCTTTTTAATTTTTTATTTTATTTCAAAATGTGGGGTATACAGTATCATTCATTATCCATTCTTAATTTCAATTGGCATACAATTTGAATTTATTATTCACCCAAATTATTGATACTGGCTGGCTCCCTTTTTCAGCTCTGATTTATACAATAATTTAACATTACTCATCAGACTTTTAAATAATTACAATGATGATGAGCTATGATCCTAAATTAACACCTTAAAATTCTAATTATTCAAGTGATTAATTCACACAAATTTTTAAATTATAGCAATTGATATTAATTTATTCTTAATTATTAATAATTTTAATTTTTTCTTCTTAATTCCTTTTTTGATCACATGGTTGATTTATTGAAATATTTAACAGAAATACAGAGTGACCATATCAAATAGCCAAATGAGAATGTCTTTGAAAATTTCTTGGGAACCAGGTGATGAAGATTTCACTGTGTAACATTTATCCCTGGCTCTTTGCCTAAAGCAAAACCAGACTTGTTCTGGAACACTTTGAAAAAAACGTTGACCAGCAATCACTTTTCCTCATGTGGCAGTATGGATTGCTGTTATCAAGCAACCAATGCCTTTCGATACCACTGCTTTTTCTTAAAATTTGGCATATTCCTGATAGAAAAAAGTCTAGAAACCCAATTCAGTTAAATTCAGTTTTTGACGCCAAATAGTAAAGTGTTTTATGACCAGTATTTATAAATTGAATCATTGCAGTATTGCAGCTTTTTACATAAAGCTTGATCTTGTATTTACTAGTATTTACTAGTCATCTTTAAATACTACAGGACCTAATCATTATTTTTTTTTAAAGTACAGGTTTTTACTTTTATCTGGAATGAAAGTACTTTTATCCCTGGAACTTTCTTTAATTTTTTAACTGCAAATAAGTCTTTCAAAAATTGAAACTTTTATGAAACTTAAGTGTTCAACACAAGTTTGTGATCATTCTTCCCCTTTTGGATCCTTTAACAACACATCTAGATAACAGTGCACTAATACTTCTTAAAGGTGGAAAAAGAAGACCTCATCCTCAGCAAATGAAAGTTGAGTGTGTTTTCCCTCCTGTAGCTGTTTAAATGTATTTTGAAGAAAAAAATCTTTATTTGATACAGCTGCAGCTTCTAAAGATATCAGATGCATAAGAACCTCTTAGAAGAAAAACAAGTCACAAGAAAATCAGTTTATAAAATTCTAAGAAATATTGCAGGTTTAAGACTATTTAGAGTTGTATGCTTAATGCTTATATGCTTAAAGCTAGGCTTACAGCTTTTATAAAGAAGAGAACTCTGTTTTAACTGAAGATAAAAATAATGATAATAAATCCTTTTGTTAAGTTTAAAAGAAAATAGAATAATTTTATATTCCTTTAATTTAGGATATTTTTTAAATGTGGCTTTTTCTACACATTATACAATTTAATGCATATAAAGTACATTTCTTTCAATTATAGAAATATTTTTCCTTTGGGTTTTCAAGATTTCTTTTTTTTCTTTTTTTAATGCTGTGTTGTCTTATCTTTCCAATGAATTGTCATTTGACTCTTCCTTTCACTTTTTATTTCCCCTAACTTTCATGTTATTTCCATCTTTAACACATATCATGGACTTACCCCTCCTTCATCTTTAGTTCAAGGAACATGGTGAAACAAGTATCTTCTGACAGTGCTTTACCTTATTTTCTGGGCCTCTGTGCAGAACACCTACACCTCTATAGGTGCTGGTCCATTTCCTCTGTGGAATTTCTAGGCTCCAGTGGTATGTTTTTATAGCTTCTAAACATATCAGCAGGGTGGCTTTTTAAATTGCTGCACTAACCCTTTCATTGTGCATTAAAGAAAAAGTTTACTAAAGATAAAATGGGAAAATTGTAGTCCTGAGGAACTTGATTATATTGTAATTTGCCTGCTACAAAATCTAGCAGGTGAAGGAAAGAGAATAATAGACTTTTAAACATTCTAAGGAAAGGAGAAAAAACACATTGTTAATTTTGTTCTATAATGCAAAGAAAGGGTTTGAGCTTATTTGCATGAATTTTATACTATGAAAAAGAAAATAACAATTGTGCAAGCATAATTTCTTTAGTGCTTACTTTAGATGTTTTAAGTGCTGTTATAATAATATTATAGTTCTTTTTAAGTATATGCAGTGTTCTGTCTTGCTTTGGTTTGCACCTGAAAATCAAATATATCAGTTTTGTAAACCCTTTGGTTGTTTTCATAAGATTAGATTCCTTTTTAATCAAGTTTTCCTGTTCCAACTGGGAATCCCCCCAATGGTTCTTAGGTCCATATTTCTTCCCAAAATTTAAGGAGTAAAATCAAATAGCACTCAGTTTTAAAATGAGCATATGTTTATTTTGAAGCAGGGTCCATTTTGAAATCTGAATTTAGTTAACGCTTACTTTTTAATTAATGGTGTGAGGCTTTTATGTAAACTTAAATATTTAAAATATTTCTTAGAAAGAGAATTAGTTTAGATTTTTGAAAGAGTACATGAAGAAAGACTTGTTATTTTTAACAGTATATTAAAGCAATTTTAAAAGCCATTCAGTTGAATAAAATTTAAACAAGTAGATAATTTTCTGTTTTCAAAAAAGTGAATAACCTATATCCTATTGGTTTAAGAAAATGAACTATGTGTTTAAGTGCTTTTGTTTCACTGACGATATTAATACATAGCTGCATGAAAATTTCATGATTTTTTTGTAATTCTCTGCCATTGTTACATATGAACATATTTGTAATTTTGGTATTGTTTGTTACTTTGCCTGACTTTACTCAGTCAGTGATTTCTAATAATAGAATTATGGGTGTTAATTCAGTAAAGGTAGGTGAAATATGTTTCAAAATTTTAACTCTATCGTAAATGAATGAATGTAATTTTAGGATCATACTAGAGAGTATTATTGGCCTTGATGTGACTAGAAAAGTGTTTAAAATCATTCTTCACAATTATGCAATTATTTTTTGACAAAAAAATTACGTTTAGCGTTCTAGCATCAGGGACACATTATAACATCAATTTATTTGTCTACTGAGTAGACCTGACTTTAAAAGATCAAAACTGAAAACTTTTATCTTCTTTTTCCCCTAGGTTTTCTTAAGTCATACTCTTAGATATTGCTCATAAGAAGGAATTCGTGTGCATGTAAAGTGAACTCTTTGTCACATCTTATTTCAATCCGTATTGCATAGCATCTGGTGTCATGACTTGAGAGATCTTGTGTGTTTGCATGTGATGTATTGAAAAGACCTAAATTTTCCAGTTCTAAGCAGTGATCATCTTTTTTTTCAATTATTGGTTTTGAAAACACCCAACTTTACTTTTTTGTTTTTGTTTTTTTCTCTTGCAGGCTTTGAATTGTATTCCATGGTGCCATCTATTTGTCCTTTAGAAACTCTTCACAATGCCCTATCTTTAAAGCAGGTGGATGAATTTCTTGCATCTATTGCTTCTCCATCAAATGAAGTTCCACGGAAGACCCCTGAAGGTGGTAGGAAAATTTACTTTTATTGTTATTATTTAACTGTTGAATACAATAACAATTATAAAATATATAAACTCAAGTAGTAGTACTGAATAAAATTTTAGAAGAGAAAGGAGTGTAAAGGGACATTATTAGTAATTCTTTGGTTTAAGGTACAATGAACCACTTTTCTTGATTCTTCCCCAAAATATTTTCTTACAAAAAGGAAGGAAAATAAAAACCAAAAACTTACAAACTGGCAATCGAAGCCAACAACATAATAATCATAATTATTTTTAAACTATTATTTGTTGGAAATATTATATTCCTATTACATATCATTCTGTAATACTCTTAAAATAATTTATAAAATAACTAGTCCATATTAACCCCCTCCACACACACACACTTGCCCATCCCCTCACTACTTTGGACTTAGAGTCCTTAATTAAAGGAAACAAATGAGGATAGCAGTTT
Organism: Geosciurus inauris; assembly: GCA_004024805.1. Lineage (NCBI taxonomy): Eukaryota > Metazoa > Chordata > Mammalia > Rodentia > Sciuridae > Geosciurus > Geosciurus inauris. The sequence continues at coordinate 93,528 of PVHX01003827.1, read as the reverse complement.
TCCAAATTGTATTTCTCAGAAAATATTCTGAAGGGGTTAATTCATGTATATGGAGAACAGGGGTATGTGGCTAAGTTTTGGAAATGCTATATTCCACCCACCTTTGGAGGGTTACAATTACATTAGCATAAAAGACTGAAATTCTCTGAAGAATGCCGTATAACTAGATTTTCTAAAACTTTTTTTTTTTTAAGAAAAAACTTTTTTCATACATACTAAAAATCACATGACACTATTCTGAAGGACCTCATGTTAGGAAATGCTTCAGGCTACCTTATTAGATGTAAAGAGATGTAAAGCCAACTAGCAATTGTCATTTCCAGCTTTATAACATACCTCAGCATGTTAAAATTTCCAGTTTGAGAAGCACTGGTTTTAAGAGAGAGTGCTCTGCTTAGAGATAAGAACCTTGCTATTCTAGTCATATCCTAGAAAAGCAACAAACTTTCTTTGTATACCATTCCCCTTTTTCTGAGGTGCTATAAATATATTTTGCCCAAGAATAAAATGACATCATATAGTTGATAAAATGAATATCACTTTCATGTCTTGCTGTTATTCTCTTCCTTTTCCTGAGCCATCACATTTATAATTCTAGAGCACTATTCACTTTCTATTTTGTCTGAATGGTGTCCCTACATTTCTTCAATGTAGTTACCTTTCCTTTTTTTTCCCCACTTCTGGTAATGGAGGTCAGCCTTCAGTCATTAATGATAATGGAAATGTATCTTGATGTGAATGTTTTAAAATATTTCATTTTAGGGATAACTTTGGAAAGTAGGTTTTAATTTCATATCTTGCATATCAGTATCTCTGAGCATTTATAAATGCTTCAAATGGAATAATAACTAAAAAGTCACAGTTAGGAAAATGAAGGAAGTTTGTCTCCATAGACAGTGCTGTTTCTTCACAATAGGTAATCTAAAGAAATTCTAGTGTAGCCCTTTACCTTTATATTTGATGTTTCATTGCTTCCCTGGTATGAGAATTTTAAATCTTAAAATAGAGATTTTAAAAAGAATCTAATAATTAAATGAAGAGTTAAGGTAGATATCGATGCTATTTAATTTTAGAAGATTTGCAGTGAATAACTGGAAGATAATAGCAGTAATGACATCTGTTTGTTTAAAAATAGAATTGTTATGAAATATTTACAAAAAGATAATCTTTTAAGATTTATTCTGTGGCATTGGTATTTTATGACAGCTTCATTTTGTGGTTAGCACATTCAGTTAATCAGTGTATTAGTGAGGTATGTTAATGAGACAAAGGATATTAGATTTTTTTCCAGTTACTCTAATTAGCTCTTCTGTGTCTCATGGATATAAATTATAGCCCTGTCCTTCAAATTCTCTTGAAATTTCATGCAATTAGTTATTAAGAAAACTAGGTGGAAAAGTAAATTACTTAATGCAGTTCAAGAATTAGATAAACCTTGTAGATAATATGGTTCATTTATATTAACTATATTTCCAAGCGCCTTAGGAAATCCAGAGGAAGAGAAGGATGCTGAATGGTTAAGGCTTGTGTCTTTCATGGCTGGATCATCCATAGTATCTGCTTTGATCCATTTTATTTAAGATATCATTTATTTTTCAAAGGAAAAAAACTTAAGACATAATTGAAGAAAATCAACTACTTAATGGTTAAGCAAGACTAAACCAGGCCTTCTAAAGCCTCAGTTTTTTACATTCTTTTTGGATACTGAAGAAAATAGGGTCCCAATTATGAAGGAAGTATCTGAATCTTACTTACATTTTATGGAGTAACTGAAGAATTTGTATTTACTAAATGCACCATATTTACATTATTTAATTCCCTGAGCTGAGCACAGTAGCGTATGCCTGTAATCCAGTGGCTCAGGAGGCTGAAGCAGGAGAATTGTGAGTTCAAAGCCAGCCTCAGCAACTTAGCAAGGCTCTAAACAACTTTAGCGAGACCCTTTCTCTAAATAAAATATTATAAAACAGTCTGGGGATGTGGCTCAGTGGTTAAGTGCTGCTGGAATCCCTCCCCAGTACCCCCCCCCCTGCCAAATTCTCTGAATTGTCAAGGAAATAGCCTCATACACATGGAACTATTTTTATTTTGTCGTATCTATAACAAGGCAGAAAGACATGAAGCCATTATTAATTCCACTGGTGTTGAAGAAGGTTTTTTCCTCATCTAGGACAAAAAATTCTAAATTTATGATAACTGAAAGATAACTTAAAATGGGGCATAGCCAGTATCAGGAAAATTGGGCATGGCCAATATCAGGTTTGATAAAAAGGAGTAGGAATACTAATAAGGATAAGTTAGTGATGGAAGTTAATTAATAGAAAAAGACAAATTGTAGAAGCAGAAAAGAACTAAGTGATGATATAGTGCTTTATATGATGTTTTAGATACTTTTCATTATGTTATTTTCATTAGTGACTGCTTTGAACCCTACCAGTGACATTTATACTCATTCAGCATAGGTCTCAACCACCAATGGCACATTTGCCATAACTGATCCACAACTTGATTTTCAAAAGCACATGGAGTATCGCTGTCTGGACTTCCTCCTAAATTGCAAAATTGCAAATCTGACTTGTAATCTTTTTCCTTTGTTTTAGAAGTCAGATCCTTATACCAGTGCCCGTCCCCTCCTTACCCACTTTGGGCTCTCCTTCCTGAAGGATTCCATCATTAAGAGTTCTCCCTACTTTTCTTTTTTGCACTTCTCAGTCTCTCCATATTTATTAGAAAGTCGGGCTATGAGAGGATAACTTTAAAATTTCCTCCTTTTCATGAAGGTAAATCTTAGCTGGGTAATAAAGAAGACAATCTGATTTATTTAACTACTTATATCTAGTTAGTTTATTCTTAAATATAATAGTTGAGTAGACATTGTGTTTATAAATGAATCATTCTTAAATTCCCATATATTATTGGGATTTTGTCTTAAAAATTACTGACTCTGTTTCATCAGCTTTCTCTCATCCCTTAAGTATATCAGTTTCTATCAGAGCAGAACAAAATCAAGTCTGCTGCACTATTGTTGACATTCTTTTGGGGTACACTGTTAAAATGCTTATTATTTATAATATAAACAGATCAATGATTTGAATAAAACTATAAGAGAACTGCCTTTTTATGTGAAAGATGATTTTGCTGAATTTACTCTCCAAACCTTGCCTTTTATTTTTTCTATTGTTGTACATATTTTTAGAGTCACTAAATTATGTCATAAAAATTTTTCTATATTGTTAAGATAGAACTGGCAGGAAATCATTAAATTATTATGTTTGTTTATTTTTTTCTAGTCTTTTCTGCCTCACGTACCAGTCCAGTAATGAGAAGGAAAATATCTTTAAATACATACACACCTGCAAAGATCCTCCCAACACCACCGGCTACCTTAAAGGGTACAAAAGCAAGCAGCAAACCAGGTTAGAGATGTGCCTGTGAGTTTGTGAACTCTTCATAGCAATTAGGAGACTGATAGTTTGGTTTTTCAATGTGAAACCTATTTTCAGTAGGATTATTACACTTTCCTAGTGCTTTCTGGAGTAATGATCCTATTCTAAATTCAAAATCTATATAGTCCCAGGGCTGAGGTCCTAGCTCAGTGGTAGAGTACTTGCCTTTCACGCGTGAGATACTGGGTTTGATTCTCAGCACCACATATAAGTAAATAAGTAAAATACAGGTCCATAGACAACTAAAAAAATATTTTTTAAAAAAGTCTATATAGTCTGTTAGGTCTCCCCTCCTTTTTGTCTCTGTTAATCATTTGCTCTTCCTGCATCATTTAATAAAATATATTTTGTATTCACACTTTTTTCCAAGTTAATTCATGGACTTTCTTCTTTTGCTTTTCTGTTGAGCCTAAGGCATCATTCTATATTACAATTTTTTTTCTTGTTGCCTGAAGTATTTTAATTCTCTATTCTCAGTCCGATGATGTAACTACTAAATCCAGCTATATTTTATCAGCATTTTTCTATTTAACTTGGCACATTTGATTGTAGTGTTGATACTTCCTGAAATGCTCTTTTACTTAGACTTCTAAGATATAACTCTGTCTTGGTGTTCTTTTCATTTCTGTGATTCAGAAGAAAGAGTAATGCTTTATATGATGTACTTTTCTAGTTGCAACTGTCCTGTTGGATGATTCTTCTTTCTACTTTCCTAATCCAGACAGTGACATTCTAACCCTGTTCATTTGTTCTTATCCTTTGTTTTCCTCAGAAAATTTCATATAGCTCCAGTGCTTTTATTATAACCTCATTGGAGATATTTTTGTTCTTTTCCTCCTATTAGTGCTTTCAAATACTCTTTTGACTTAGAGTTTGTGCTTTAGAGTCAGAGAACCTACATTATAATCTCAGCTTTGCTACTTATATGACCTTGGGTAAGTTATATAACCTCTCTAATTCTTAGTCTCATAGTCATAAAATAAGGGTAATGTTACCACTTTAAAAGTTGTCAGAAGCTGGGCACTGTGGCACAGGCCTATAATCCCAGCAGTTTGGGAGGCTGAAACAGGAGGATCAAGCCAGCCTCAGCAATTTAGCAAAGCCCTGAGTAACTTTGACCCTGTCTCAAAATTTAAAAAGTGACTAAGAATTTGGCTCAGTGGTTAAGCACCCCTGTGTTCAATCCCCTGTACAAAAAAAAAAATTTAAAAGTTGTCAGAAATGAATGCAATAACATATAAAGTACTTAGTACACATTGTAAGCACTCACTAAATGGTAGCTTCTATTGTTGTTGTTTTACTATAGCCAAACTCTTCTTCTGCCCAAATAAATCCCCTCAGCAGTCATGCCATTTTTTCTTCTAATATTCTTACTTCCTTCACATCCTTCAAGACTCAGCCAACCTCCATTGATAATGTATTTATGACTCAAAACAAGAACTTAAGTGATACTTTGTACTGCTGATTTGTTCTGTTGTACCTGATTATAGCTTACTCAGATTACCCAGCCTTATAAATGAGGGTCAATATCTGAAGTAGACGTGAACCTTGTACATTTTAACAAATCAAGATATAAAACTGCAGTATTTAAGATACTAAATAATTACCTGCACTATAACTATTAGTACATAAATATTTTCAAATAATAAAGTTAAAATAGTGTTATGTGAGTTATATTTGACTTTTCAAGCATTAAGCCAACTTTATATTCCTAAGACAAATTCTGCTTGGTCATGATATATCACCCAAACTCATACTCCAAAACTACCATAAAAATGAACTGGACTTGATTTAATTTTGAGGATTTTTGCAGCTGCATTTTTGAAGTATCCTGATCTATAGTTTTCCTTTTTTTTGTAATGTTCTTTTCATGTTTTGTTATCATGATAATTCTGCCTTCATAAAATGATTTGAGAAGTATTTCTTCCTTTTCTAATTTCTGAATGAATTTTTGTAAGATTGTTATTTCTTCCTTAAATGTTTGGTAGAATTAATTTTCCATTTCATTTTCATGGCAGTTTTGGTATGTTGTATTTTTCAGGAAAATGTGTTCATTTTGTCTACATTGTCAACTTTGTCATTTATGATCCTTTTAATGAATGAAGTTATTACCATAACCTGTTGTTAGTCCACTGGTAATCTGTGTTCACTTTTTGTCTTGATCATTCTTGTAGAAACTTAACAATATTTTGGGCCTTTTCAAAGGACCAACTTTATCTTATTATTTTTGTTTTATAATTAAATGATTTCTGCTAATTATCCACTTAATTCTACTTGGGTTTATTTTTATCCTCTATTTTCAGTTTCTGGGGCAATTAATTATTAGGTATTTCTTCTCTTGTTATGTAAACATTTATAGCTGTTAAGTTTTCTTCTGAGCATTTTAATTGCATTGCACAAAAGTGGTTATGAAGTCTATTGGTCCACTTTTAATCTTGGGTGTTTCTTAGATATCTTTTTACCAATTTCTTTTTTAGTTCCATTATATTTACAAAGCACATGCTGTATTATTTCAGTTCTTTAAATGTAAGACTTCTTCTATTGACTTATTGTATTAGCTTGACTGCATCAAGTGTACTTTAAAAAATGGTCACTCTGTGGGTCATTGATTTTAATGGCATGGTTTGTCATTCAGTAGGTCAAGGTTGTGGATAATGTTCAGATGTGGGTCTTGGCAGGATGTGGGGACAGGCAGAAGAACTGTTTTTTCTATCAGTTATATAAAAATCTCCACTCATAATTGTGGAATTGTCTTGTTTTTCATTTAATTTGGTAAATTTTGTCTTGTGTTTTAGAGCTCTGTGAGCAGATTCATACATGTTTGATTATTATGTCTTCCTAATGTCTTTGACTCTACTTATTGTAACAAAATTTCTCTTTCATTTCTACTAATGTTTTACCTTAAAGTTTATTTTATCTGAAATAAATATAGCTATTCCAGTTGTCCTAGGCTTATGGTATATAATCAGTTTTATATTAAAAGTGTGTTTTTGTATTCTCATATAATTGACATTTAAAAACATTTTAAAATAGCATATATTTGACATTCTAACAGTATCTGCCTTACAATTACAGTGTTTATAGTTTATTAACACTTAATGTAATTATTAATATGTTTGGGTTAGGTCAATTACTTTATTATATTTTCTGTTTATTCCTTAGAATTTTCATTCCTTTATTCTTTCCTTTTTTATTTTATATTAATTCAATATTTTTTACAATTGCATTTTAATGTATCTACTGGCTTTTTACTACATCTTTTTGTATTGTTATTAATGTTATTTTATTTATTTATTTTGGTACCAGTGATTGAACCCAGGAGCACTCAGCCATTAAGCCACATCCCTAGCCCTTTTTCATTTATTATTTCAAGATAGGGTCTCTCCAAGTCACTGAGGCTGGCTTTGAACTTGTGATTCTCTTGCCTCAGCCTCCTGAGCTGCTGGGATTACAGGTGTGCAGCACCACACCTGGTTTTTTGTATTATTCTTTTATTGATTTTTTCTAGATATATATTCTTAACATTTCAAAATCTACTTAGAGTTAATTTTATATTACCTAAAGTATAATATAGAAAGCTTACAAATGTCCAGGTTCCTTTACCTTTCCCTCCTTCCATCCTTTGTACATTGTTTTCTATATGGTTATGTGTTACTTTCACATATATTATAAATTCTATAATACAATATTACTTGCTTTAAATAGTCATATTTTAAAGAAATTAAGAGCAAAAAAAGCTGTATATTTATCCACATATTTGCTGTTTTTGATACTGTTCATTCCTTCCTTGAAATGTTGTATTTCCATCTGGTATTATTTACCTTCAGCCTGAAGCTCTTTAGCATTTTTTATACCACTGGCCTGTTGACAACACATTCTGTTCATTTTATTGTGACTGAAAAATGTCTTTATTCTGCATTCTTGCAAGATAATTTTGGTGGGTAAAGAATTCTGTGTAGAAATTTGTTTTTCTCTCAGCACTTTACAGGTATTGTTCCTACTGTCTTCTGGTTCTATTATTTCTGATAAGAAGTTTTAGTTAATTTGAATTGTTCCATGTATGCAATGCTTTATTTTTCACTGTTTGGCTTCCAGTGGTTTCTTTTTCACTTTGGTTTTTGGCAGTTTGCCTAAGTCTTTCCTTTTCTTTGTTTGTTTGTTTGTTTGGTTTGTCTGTTTGGTAGTAATCCTTATTGGTGTTGGTGTTTACTTTTACATACTGTAATCCCTCCCCAGTTTGCTGCTAATTCCCAGCCAGATTTTATTTTGTTTTGTTTGCAATACCCCCTGGTATTGAACCAGGGCCTTACGTATGCTAGTCAAACACTCTACCACTGAGCTACATCCCAGTCCATTTATTTTTTATTTTGAGACAGTGTCTCACTGAGTTGCAGGTTGAGCTCAAACTTGGACTCTGCCTGCCTCAGCCTCCCAAGTAGCTGAGATTATAGTCATGTGCCACTGCTCCCAGAACCCAACCAATCTAAGAGATATTTTATGCAATTTATTTAGTTTGAAACATTTTGATTCTTCTTTGTAGGTATTTTGTTTTTCTTTTGCAGAAACTTCATGTTAACTTATTTTCCTTTGTCCTAGAGCATAATTAAATTTGGTGTTTTAAAAACCTTTGTCTATAAAAGACTTCTCTCAGTGTTGGTCTTTGTCATTTTGCTCATTCTTGAGATTGATGTTTTCCTGTTTCTTTGCATAATGAGTAATTTTGCATTGTAACTTAGACCTTATGAATGATACGTTATAAAACTTTGGATTCTATTATTTTAATAATGTTCCTCCAAAGAATGTTTTTGTTTTGTTAAAGAATTAATCTGAACTTGGATTGCAAAACTCTGTCCCTTGAAGTGGGTGACAGCTCAAATTTCTTTTTTTTTTTTTTTTGGCTTTTTTTTTTTTTTTTTTTAAATATTTTTTTAGTTGTTGATGGACACAAAGTCTTTATTTTATTGCTTTGTATGTGGTGCTGAGGATCGAACCTAGGGCCTCACGCATGCGAGGCAAGCGCTCTACCGCTGAGCTACAATCCCAGCCCCGACAGCTCAAATTTCATTTCACTTCTTTTAACCTACAGGGCAGGTTGAAGCTTACTCTGCTCATGCCATAGGTTGATCAGAGTTCATGCACAGAATTGCAATATCTCCTTGTCTAAGATTTCTCACCTTACTTTCTATCAGCTGTAGTTCTCCTACTACTTGTTATCTGGCTCAGCATGCTAGTACAATTGGGTTTTATGTTAAATTTTTAGCCATTCTATATAGTACAGACTGGGACCTATTCTCAGGCTAAACACTAAAAATGGAGGAAACTCATCCCATTGTTGTTTTGTTCTCTTACAAGTATTGATTATTCTCCAGTAACTCCCTAATTTTGTTCATTCTTAGGTGTCCTTTTAGGTACTTGGTTTATAAATTTTTCATTGAGTGTACATTTGTTATCTGTGGAAATATTAATTAGACAGGAACATGCCCTTCCATGGAAGTGTAACTCCATCTACGATAGCCTTTTTTTTTTTTTTAATATTTTTTTAGTTGTAGATGGACACAATATCTTTATTTTATTTATTTATTTTTATGTGGTGCTGAGGATCTAACCCAGTGCCTTATGCATGTGAGGCAGGCGCTCTACTGCTGAGCCACAATCCCAGCCCCTCAGATAGCTTTTTGATGACTCATTAGGCCTTTATGTTGGTTCAGATATGAAAAAATGTATCCCAAGCCAAGAATGCTTCTGGTTTTCAAACTTCTAGCTGTATATATAATGATGAAATAAGAGATATAGAAGTAAATAAATGTTTATAGGAGAAATGATGAATTCACTTTTAAGCATGTTAAGCTTATGTTTTCTATCAGATATCTATAAAGAAACTTCCAGAACGCATTTAGATATATATTTACATATCTGGAACAAAGAAGAAAAGGCCCGGACAAGAAGTATAAATTCAGGTCCTTAGTGCAATACATGGTACCTAAAATGATGGAAGTGAATTAGTCTCCCAGGAATAACATAGAGTGAAATGAGAAACTTATTTTGTGAATATAGCCCATTGTTATTTCTTTCCTATATTTGAGTTGAATTCTTAAAAAGTAAAAATTCTAAAATACTATATTAAATGTTGATGCTTCATTTACATTACAATAATAAGTCTGTTGTTACTCAGCAGTATTATTTAAATGTGGATTGCTTGTTTAAATCTAAACTTAGTTTTTCTTTTTTTGAATAGCTATCAGTGGACCTTCTAATGCACTTGCTGCTAGTACCTCATCTCGGAAAAAGAATGTAAATAGCAAAACAGAAGCGCATGAACATAAAAAAAGCACTGGAAAAAAGAAATGAAATCTTAGCAGAAACTGGAACTTCTTATACTTAGAAAAATCACTTGTTGTGTAGAAAAAGAAATGTAATAAACCTTGACTGAAAACTATCAAAGCAAGTAATTTATGTTTTTTTTAAGCATCTCTGTATTTGTTTAAAAATGTTTTAAATCTAGAGTTCTTTGTTTATATTTAGGTAAGGAATTTTTGTTGTGATCTGGAAATGTTTAAAATAATGTTTATTAGCATTCTGTGAGTAGCAAAATTTGTCACAAATGTCTTGTTATTATTAATATGATGTTTACCATGTGCCTGTGGTAAAGTAAAAGAACATAAAAGCTCAGCTGGCCTGTACCAAAGTAAAGAGTCTGATGAGTGGCCTCTGTGCATACTTGTGTTCTCACTGAATTACATGTTAGCTATAAAAAAAAAACTTTAACTTGGGTTGAAATTTGACAGGCAAGATTACATTTGGGAAACTTTTTGAAGAATATATTTCCAAAGAGATCTCATTGACCATTTACATTAGAATTTTTTTCTTTATTATCAATGACATATATGCTATAATATTTAATGACTGGAGTATTAACACATGGATTATTTTTTCAAGCTGTGCTTTGGAATTTTTTTATTGTGTTATTTAAAATGTTACATATGCAATTGGGAGAATTTCATCTTTGTGCACATAAGTTTTTATATTAATTTGCAGAAATCATTTTCTGTATATATGTCCTTATCATAAAAGATGCTTAGTTCATCAAGAAAAGTTTTGTTTTATATACTGGCAGGAAAGGCACCGTTAGATTTTCTTTTGAAGATCTATAGCTGAGAAATATTATACGTATAAATGCTGTGCTTATTGTGAGATTATTTGTAGATCTAAAGAACTCAGCTCAAAAATGGCAATTGTCAATGTTAAACTCAATTGTATTAGGTTAGTAGGTGTTACATATAGTATCTGTTTTTACCATTTCCATTCTTATGTCGGTTGTTCCAGTGGACGTCACTGAGAAGTTTAAAGATTACACATTTGAAATAAATGCTCTTTACAGGTGGTTGGATTTTAAAGGGAAATCGAGATCATTATGCTGTGATTTTGTCTAGGATAGGAGAAAAAACTATTATCCTTGGTGCTTTTCTCGCCTGCTGCACAAATAATTGTGAACCATTTTAAGTGACTTAAAATATAAACCAAACAGTACAACTTACTAAGAAGACCCTGCATTGCAAGTTATGTAACAGAGATTGCTAAAGCTTTAGCTGGAAGCTTTATGTTTAGAAGAATTATTGGATCTTCATTGTATGAACACAATAATAATTTTTCAGAAGAGATTCTTCTAACCTCAAAACATCATCTATGAACTGAATTTTAGAAAATAAGTATATTAGTTATTTTGAAAGATACCAAATGCAAAAGTCACAAATCTATGTAAGTTAAGTTCATATACTTCACATGAATGTAAGTGTATTATATGGAGATTTGTCTTGTAAACCGTTGAATGTACCTAAGTTTTCTGTATGTGAAAATGTGATTAATGTGCTTATTATGGAGATAAGTAAACTTTCATTTTTTTAAATGAACCTGAATTAAAACATTTTCTTTCCAGAATCAGAGAGTGACCTAACTGGTAAATTATTTTTTATTTTTGTTCTTTATCTCTTTCTCTTTAGCTTTCAAAATAGGAAGAATGAGGAAAATCTTTTCTTTTTTTGAATTTTTATGTTTTTTTAATTATACATGACAGTATAATCTATTTTGATATATTTATACAAGCATGGAATATATCTTATTCTCATTAGGATCCTTGTCTTGTGAATGTACACAATATCGAGATTCACTGTGAGTTATTCATATATGTACATAGGAAAGTTAAAATTTCAGATTCATTCCACTGTCATTCCTATTCCTATACCCCTTTCCTTCACTTCATTCCTCTTTGTCTAATCCACTAAACTTTAAATATTAAATAACACTTAAATGAAATATATTTATTATGTACATGTTTATATGTATCTTCACTTTTGAGTATGCTTTCTGTTTTCATTGCCTTTTACCTTTAACTATTTTTTGTTGCAAGTAAGAAAACTCCAACTGAAACTGGATTAAACCATAAGAATATTTATTATCACACATTTCTGAAGATCCAAAGGTAGGGCTGGCTCCAGCCATAATGTCCTGAAAGGCAGAGGTTGTCTCTGTCTTTACTCTGGCATAGAGTAAACTTTATTCCAGGGTTATTTCCCCTTGTGTTAACAGGGTGGCTGTCAGTGCCAGTAAGGGGCTACATATTTCCTTGTTCATTATCATTGCAACAAAAATTGAGGACAATTCTTCCCCAACCTTAGACAGTCATTCACTTTGGTATGATTGGGACATCTTGATCATCTGTCCACCCCTCAATGAAGAACATTCAAAGATAATTCTATGAACTTATTGAACCTGGAGTTGGTGATTGGGTCAGTTCCCCCACAAAGCCTCAGCTCTGTTAACATTTTGAATCAGATAATTTGTCTTGGGAGGCTGTTCTGTGCATTGCAAGGTATTTACCAGCATCTCAACTGAACTATGAGGTGTTGAGGTGGTCACTAAAGTGACAGTCACTAAAATGTCACTAAAGTGACAGCCAAAATGAGAGTGATGATCAAGTTTTTATTTATGTACCGTGATAATGTTAGCAAGAGATCAAAAAGGAAAGTAGTGTCAGCTCCTCCTGTCACATTCTCCCCCATCTGGTAGATTAGCATGGGGCTAGTCTACATGCAGTGCAGACAAATAGAATTAAGTCATTGCTGAGGAAAAAAGGTCCCTACCATTTTTATTGCCTTGTGGGGTGAGATGGGCATGAGGGCAGTAAAAAAGAATTGAGTCCCAGTGGAGAAGAGGGTCTGAGTAAAGGAACCCTGATAAGGAGACCTCAGAAAGAAAATGCTTGGGCTGGGATCCAAAGAGGAAGGGGTTATGACCTAACCCAGGCATGACCACCTATCCTGAGGCTATCCTGAGTCCTTAACTGACTCTCTAGACTGGCATATGCTGGCTGTCCTCTAAAGATCATGTTGGGCAAGAAGGTTTCCCATCAAAGACTAATAGGCAGAATCTTTGTAATTACATATGGTTGGTCCTGAAAGATCACACAAGATTTTGGACAGGACATGTCTCTTCATCCTAGCTTCTCCTAAAGGCCAGTAGCATCCCCCCAAATTGTGTCAGTCAAAAATGTCTCCACACATTACCAAATGTCCCCTAGAGAACCATTGCCCTAAAGTACATGATCCAGTTGAGAAGAGCAGGATATATAAACTAAAATTGGTGTTCTGATAGGAAGAAAGATGGAGGAAAGATACTGGATAAGTAAACCAGTAATCAGCACTATAGACTACAATTGATTATATTATCCATGATTGCTGAACTCTGCTTGTTCTACTTGTGGCTTTCTTCTTAACCATAACTATGAATTGTGTGTTTGATTTAGATGCTTTCTGTTGACTCCCTGCTACAAGCAATGTCCAATTGATATACTTTCTACTTTTACTCTACTGTACAGTTTATTGTATTATTCCCTTGCTACTTCTTGTGTTTGTCATTATACCTACAAATATTTTTATACCTTTATTACATTTGTTTTTGTTATCATTTGTTTTGCAGTGCTTGGGGTCAAACTCGAGGCTTTTCACATACTAAGCAAGCACTCTTACCACTGAGCTATACCCCCAGCCCTATGTTTATACATGTTAAAAATGCTGTATTTTCAGACACAAGTTATCAAGATGACAGAATTATTCCACCTTATCTCTTTGTCTTTTTAAAAATTTTACCTGCTCTATTTGTTATTATATGGCCTTATTTCTGGGTGGTGGTTTTTTCTTTTCCATTCCTTTTCTGAGTTCTCTTAGTTTATGCTACATTTCCTCTTGTTGTTTTGCCATGGTGTTTCTGATCACCTATATCTATGAACTCTTTGTTTCCTTTTCTTTCAGGTCAGGTATGGCAATATATTTGGCTATATTTTTCACATGCTTAGTGGATTCATTTTTTTCAGTTGAATGGTTTTTATCTGCTATTATTTCTTCTGTTCCTTTCTACCTTTGGGGGGAGTGTTTTTGTATGAACACTGTGCAAGTTCATTCTCAGTTATTATCTTTTTTTAAAATTTTTTATTTTTCTCAAAAGTTGAATTTTAATACATAACAGAAAAAAACAAATTTTCAGAAGCTGTACACACTATTCACTGAAAACATTTGTTGAGGCAAATAGAAAAAAAATTGTTACAATCATAATTTTTCTAACTTTGCACAAAATTATAAGCAGATTACATTCTTCATATTAAACATCTTTATA
>PVHX01003827.1:0-79317 GCA_004024805.1 Geosciurus inauris | reverse complement strand
TGTTACAGTAAAGTTCCTTGTGACAGGATTGTAGTCTAAGAGCCTTTTATCCTTTCCTCAGCAAAGAATAGCAATTGTAATTACTCACCTTTGGAGTCTTTTTCCTTCCTTCTGACTCCTCTACAGACTACTTAAGAATGTGGCATGTCTGTAGGCATGTGCCATCATGGTGTTTTGGTCAACATCCTGCCAAATATATGATAGTGGTTTCATAAATTATAATAAAACTTAAGAAATCCTACTGCCTACTGACAGCACAAGGCATGTCAGATGTTGCCAGTATATACCTGATGTTGCTGGTACAGGCAAACCTGAGCTGTCAGTCATGTAAAAGGACAGCACATACAATTATGCAGAGAACATAATGATAAAAAAGTCTGTTACTGGTTTATATATGTACTATACTTTTTATTGTATTTTTAGAGTTTACTTGTTATTTTTTTAAAAGTTGACTGAAAACAGTATGCCATGTTACATCATTGCCTGGGCTGACTCAGAAATCTTGTGTTTATTGTTTCTCATTTGCATCAGAAGACCACATGAAGCAATTGAATATACAACTAGGTTTGTGAAATTACACTTTGTGATGTTTACGTAATCATGAAATCACCTGTTTCATTTCTCAGTATATGTCCCATCCTTAAATGGTGAATGACTGTTTTCTCCTTTGACTTCGCCTCTCCTGCTACACTATGGTACCAAATAGTGTACAGGAAGTTCCATACTGTTGGCACTCATCCCATTTCCATTCTTTCAGAAGGAACTGATATCACCCCTCCCCCATTATGCTATTTATTTTGATCTAATTACTTAGAGATCTGGAGATATCTTCCTGTTTGGCCTTTGCTGCATTTGGCAGTGCTATCACATACATCATGATTAAGGTCAAAATATCTTCTAGTTTTATTGAAGATAGTTTCTGTTTCAAATTGGGAGATTTTAAAAATCATTTTAATTATTTTTTGAGCAATAATTTCTCCATTTTCAAATTAAACATCATTTCTTTTTTGTTACTTTCCTTTGGTAAGAAGAAGGAAGAGGAGGAAGGAGGAGGAAGAAAAGGAGAAGCCCAGGCCCTGCTGGACTGCTCATCACAGTTAAGTTCTTTAAATGAAATTAATGGTAGTCCTGCCTACAGTATATTGTTAGTATCAGAATCTGGTAAGCTATAAAGTGACAAACAAATCCAAGACATTTTTTCATTTGTCATATTTTTATTAATGCATTATATTTATACATAATAGTGGAATTCATCATTACCTATTTATAGATGCACATATTGTAACAATATAATTTGGTCCATATTGTGCCCCAGAATCTACCCTTTACCTTCCCTCCTCCCTCTTCTTAGTCTCTTCACTGTACTGGTCTCTTCTGTTTTCAAGAGATTCTGCCCACCTTTTTTACCCCCTTTTTTTCTCTCTAGCTTCCACATATTGAAGCATTATTTGTATTCTTTTGTGATAATAGAGTTGTATATAGTCCAAATGTTAGCTAGGCCTCTATTTTCAGTGGCATTTCAGCATTTTTACAGTCAAGGATGTTCTAGATAGCTCCCAATATTCTTTTATGGATGTTGTGTTGCCAAGGAAACAGCCTGCTTAGTAACAATCTGACAGATACCCTCCCCTGCCCCCGCCCCAAAACCAAGGTTATGCTAGCATCTTCCAATTAAAAAAAAAAAAAATCTTTTAAATAAGATAATCCAGTCCTTTTCAAAGCAGATTTTAAAAAAAAACACCATTTAACAAAATCAGATGTGAGCTCTATCCATCCATTTCATATTGTGTGTAGTGCGAATGACACCTTTGTGTAATCTTGTGGGATAATGGATGTACAGTTTAGAAAACTATTGAAACCACTTACAAAATTGTAACTCAATGAGGAAAGCAGGTTATTTCTTTGTCATTTTATGTATGGTACTTCAGGAGTACTTGATATATGGAACAATGATTTAAAAAAAAAACAGTGCTTCCTGAAAGTGTTTTGTTGCTTTTAAAAAACCATAAATTTTCCTTAAGCTAGTCAAAGCTCAGTGCTAAAAGTGGGTGGGTGGGTGGGTGGGTATATAGATGGCAAGAAAAATGAGAAAGTGAAGGAAGCGTGAGACATAATAAACATGGGTTATCAACAAGCATCATTGCTGATATGAAGAAAGAAACTGGAATCCAAATAATTAAAGAAATTAATTGCTAAAATTGCTAAAGAAATTAGTAGCTAAAAATGCTAATTTTTTCTATAATGCTCATGCCCAAAATTCATGACAGTAAAAGCATCAAGTGTTACCACTATCAAGATTTTGTATGATTGGTTCTTCCTTGGTGATCCAGAAACCTTTTTGGAAGTCCCGTTGTCATCCTTGCTTCTCAGTGGGACAGATGAAAAGACACAAAGAAAGAATGAGCCACACAATAGTACTGCTATATAAAAAAAGTCACCTGGGAGAAATGAAATTACTTTTAAAAGGTGAAAATTAAAAGATTTAAAACTCAGGGAAAGCATGGAGTCATTTCTAAAGTCTTATAAGAAATGATGAATATCTGCCTTGGAATCATGTGAATAAAATCCTACTATTGCTTGTTACATAGGCTGGGCAAGAAAATACAGACTATATGCAAGGCAGACTATATGCAAGGCAGTTTGTTGGAAGTTGCCACCATTCATAATCTCCTACTGGCTCAGTATCTGGATAAGTCCTGTAGATCCCCAATGAAAGAAAATGCCAAAACACCATGGGAACACTTTTACAGTCCAAGGTACACACATGACTTCCACAATAGAAAACCCCACTTACAATGAAAATATTACAGTCTTCACAATTATCACTTTAAAATTTGGGCATTTTATTTTTAAAAGTGGTTATATTTTTATTAAAGTCATACATGCACATAATCTAGAAGTTCAAGTATCATGAAAATGTATCCAAAAAGCTCCAGATTCAAATTTCTTTCTTTTAGCTCATTTGAAGTACGCAATACATTATTGCTGTGTAGAGTTGCCCTGCTGTGCAGTAGAACCCCAGAACTTTCTTCTCCTATCTTAATTGTATTTTAGTACCCAGTGACCAGTATTTTCACCAGATGAATGTTTTAGGAGATATGCTTACTTCTATTTGAACCTTACACAATGTATTCATATAATGAAACATAATGGGGTACCCCATAAATATGTATAATTTTTATGTATCAATTTTTAAAAAGCTTCAGTTTTTTGTCTCCTTTTTTCCTTGACCACCTTTACACTTTTTCCAAGTCCCATTTTTTTAAAGATATCTCTTTCCAAGTCTTTTAGCTTTTCTTCAGATATTCACCTCTGAATTTCTAGGTAATAAATATACACTTATGTTTGAGTCATCATTTTTTATTTTATTGACTTCTTGTTATGGTAACTAAGAATTTTACTTTCTAAACTCTATTCTTCCTCCTCCTCCCTTCCTCCAATATTGTATTTTTGTTCAATCATTAGCCAGTGCCTTACAGAATAGCTATGTAAATATTGTTTTTTGTTGAGCTAAGTAGTATATTCTGATCATTTCTTACATAGTTTTATTTTGCTTAGAATTGTTTCTTTGGTTTTCATTCAGTGTAATATTTAAAATTCTTCAGATTCATATATAGAACAGAGCTCAATATTATTTTTGACATGATAATCAATTAATTCATTTTTTTCTCCCTATACATTTCCTTCCTGTTGATTGTCAGTAGGATGTCTTTAGAAAATGGGCTCACAATACAGAAAGACAAAAAATGGCAAGTACTTAGAAATCAATCCAACATCATCTTACTATTAAAAGTTGCATGGTTCTACTAATCAGGAAGAATTTGAAATGAAGGATTTATAAAATTAAGTTTTTCAGGGTTAGGTTGTGGCTCAGTGGTAGAGCACTTGCCTAGCAAGTTTGAGGCATTGGGTTCTATTCTCAGCACCACATAAAAAATAAATAAAATAAAGGCATTGTGCCCATCTATAATAAAAAATACTTAAGAATTAAGTTTTTAAAGCTAACTGGAGAAATTTATACTTTTAAAAAGGGGCCAAAGAAATATAAAACCCAATAAGTCAGCTAGCCAATTAGATACAGGTGGCAGATTTGAAAACTTGTATGAGGAGACAGAAAAAATAAGTAACATGTAGTTTGAATGTAAGGGATGCCAATGGCACAATATCTTCCTGCTTTAGATTACAGAGTTTTACAGCAACTGTAATGTAAGCAGTGCTCAGTGCTTGCTTCAATGTTGAAGGCAAGAGTCCAGTCCTTGCCCAGGCCAGGGTCTCTGGACATAAAGAAACTTTGAGCAACCTGAAAAGGTGGCCACAAAATGACATAGAGTGGCAAGTTCAAAATTCTGGTAGTGGGTAACATAGTTTTTTTCTATAATGGAAAAGAATTGTCTTTTAATCTTGAAAAGTTTCAGAATAATTTAGAGGAATAGTTAAGGGAATCAAACTAACATAATAGAATTTTTTACATTAAGGAATCATTACATTTTTATTTTGTGTAATTGTAATATTTAAGAATATTTGTCCAATTGTAGTTAACATATCAGGTTAGGCATCTGAAGGTTGAACAGGGCTTTATGCACCTAATTAGCGTTTAGCAACTGGTATTATAATAAAAATTAGTTCTCTCACTATCAGCCTTTTGTAATCCACATACAAATTATTACACCTTTTTTGGAATCTTGCCAGTTATTTGATAATGACGTTACACCACATGAATGGGAGGATGATTTTCTTGACTCATTGTAGTATTACTAAAAAGCTGACTTCCAAAATGGCTCAGAATATATTCCTAGATTTTCTGCTTCTGTTTTCAGTCTGAAGAGCAGAATAATATGTGACAAAATCTGTTTGGATTGAAACCTGCTCAACTTTTGGATTCCTGCTTCATTTTTCTCAAACTAAAGATGAGCCATTATGAAGTTCCTTGAGGTATCTCACCTATATTAAAAAGAAAAGCGTGCTCGCTTCGGCAGCACATATACTAAAATTGGAACAATACAGAGAAGATTAGCATGGCCCCTGCGCAAGGATGACACGCAAATTCGTGAAGCGTTCCATATTTTTCTTGCAGTGGTCTCATGCATGCTCATGAGATGGTCCAAGCAGCAGCTCCCCGCATGATATAGAACAATTGCATGTGCAGAGGCAGAGAGAGAAGAAATATTCTGCTCATCTCTCATTTATATTCCCATTCTTGTTTTCCTGGGGCTTCCTAAGGAAACATTCTGGTAACTCCCGTAAGTCAGCCATTTATGAATATTAAAGAAGATTCAGAATTAAAATGAATAAAAAAGAAAAAAAAAAAAAAAAGAAGAAAAGCAAGGTGGGTGCAGTGGCACACACCTGTAATCCCAGTGGCTCAGGAGGCTGAGGCAGGAGGATCCTGAGTTCAAAGCCAGCATCAGCAATTTAAGGAAGCCCTAAGCAACTCAGTGAGACCCTGTCTCTGAATAAAATATGAAAAAGGGCTGGGGATGTGTCTTAGTGGTTAAGCGCCCCTGGATTTAATCCTTGTTACCAAAAGAAAAAGAAAAGAAAGCAAAAGTGAGATCATGAAGTAGATGGGGTAGTCATTAGCATATTAGAAAGGGACATTTTCAAAAGAATCTCATAAAAACATAAGGGAAACTAGTAGGATAGGGGAAGGCAAGCAGAGGGAGGGAAGAGGGGAGGCAAAGGGAGGGATTGAGAAACGAAGTTGACCAAAGTATGTTAGGTACGTGTACAAATATGCCAAATGGAACCCACGATTCTATGTAATGTTATGCACAAATAAAAATAAAGTTTCTACCTATTAAAAGAGAGAGATTTTCAGAACATCATACATTTTACTGGACATACATAATTAAAATGCTATGCCTTTTTGTTATTCATATATTAAAGAAGCTGAAGGACAAGTGAAGTAGCTCAACTACAGCTCTCTCATTTGGGCGAACATAGTCTTTTTAGCTTCACCATAAATTATTTTACTGAGTTCTACAAAGAGCCCTGGGTGTTCTTACTTGACAGATACAAAAGTTGGTACCCCGCGAATTTGCAGAGGAAACACAGTAGATCAGTGGTAGGGTCAGAAATGGGAGTTGAAGTGTCTCAAACCTGCACATTTCTGTCTCACAGGATCTTCTCTCAGAGTTTATTACTTTATGTTTAGCTTCCTAGCCTTGCTGAGTGGCTGTGTCCTCAGAGACTATCATCTGGCTTTTTTAGTTCATGATGCAAATATTAAAAATGCATTTTCCAAGCAAAGCATGGTGGCACATGCCTGTAATCCCAGCTACCGTGGTGTTGAGGTAGAAGGATCACAAGTTTGAGGCCAGCACTGCAAAAAGAAAAAGAAAAAAAAAGTATTTTCCAAATTAGATGTATTTTAATTAGTGCACAGAAATTCTAATAGCTTGACTGGATTCCAGGAGTCTTTAAGAAATAGAGCTCATTTTTCTAGGCACAGTGGTGCATGCCTATAATCCTAGTGGCTCAGGAGGCTGAGGCAGGAGGATCTTGAGTTCAAAGCCAGCATCAGCAAAAACAAGGTGCTAAGCAACTCATTAAAACCCTGTCTCTAAATAAATAGGGCTGGGGATGTGCATCAGTGGTCAAGTGCCCCTGAGTTCAATCCCCAGAACCACAAAAACAAAAAAGAAATAAAACTCATTTTTAATTTTTTATTTAATGTAGCCTACACTTTAACTTTGACTATAGTGTGATTATAAGAACACACTTCTACACAAGTGTAGAAGACCCATCTATCTTGTTCAGATCCTCTACTGGTATGTGACTCTGGCAAATCACTCACCTCCTCACGTTAAGCTCAGTTGCCTCATTGGAAAAACTTAGAATGACACCTACTGTTCCTGTTTTGCCAGTATTATGTCCCCTCTCCCCACCTTCTCTCACAGGTGACAAGATAATATATGGAAGATAATATATGGAAGTGCTTGGTAAATTGCAAAGCGCATCATCAAGGCAAAATGGACTCTTCAGTACCACAGAACAGGTGAAAAGATATCATTTTGACTGATTCAAGGAAGAAAGTGAAAAGTCCATTTTTGAAATTTCAGCCTTAGCTATTGTTAGGATTTCTTTGCTACAATGATACAACCTTACCTTTAGTAAAAAAAATTCTACTATTAAAGCAATTCAAGGGTAAGAGTTTACAACGGGTAGGTGTCTTTCTGAATTACAAAGGTGCTTAATGTAGAGCAAAGGGAAATTCCAAGACCTTAGGGATGAGTATAAAGGGAGAAAGCTGTAATATCAAATCCAAGTTCACACAATGTACTAGTTTGCAAGTTGTTCTGAGACTTTCTGTATGATTACGAGATTTTCAAATTTTCTTTGCAATGAAAGGCATTGAAGTAAAATTAGCAAACTGTGTGTGTGTGTGTGTGTGTTGTGTGTACAATGAAGAACTAAATGTGTAGAGGAAAATTGAATCATTCAAAACTATTTCTGACTTTTCTAAGTAGTTATTCTTGGAAGGTTCATAGAGCTAAGAATACAATCTAGTGCCCAACATGGAATACTCATCTAAAAGACCTGAGTAAGGACTCGGTACGCAGCTCAGTGGAGAGCCTTTGCCTAGCATGCGTGATGCACGGCCCTTTGTTCAATCCCTAGCACTGCAAAAATTAATAAAAGAACTGACCAAAATGTGATTTAATAGAGGTTCTAGGTTTTTTTCTGTCTTGTTCTAGCAGGGAGGAGGGGAGCCGAATTTATAAAATTAATAAGCATCTATGTGAAGGGTTGTATTTGAGATTGTCCAAAGGTCTCGGCTTTCTTTGAACTGAGGATGACTCATCCGTTTCTACCCACTCCACTTGGAATTTTGAAATTCCTTTACTGTATAGTTCTAAGGAACTTGAATTGATAAAAGTAGATGAATTAAAATTAATAGAAAAGAGGGAGAAAGGGAAAGAAAATTGTCAGAAAATTATCATAGAATCTCTCTAGTTGCAAAGATAACTTATTTTCAAATTTATTTGAAGACCCTGTAGTTTATTATTGAGTGATTATATTGAGAATTCTCTTAATCATAAAGCAAGTTTTCAAATGATCTTTCTGTTGAATACCACAGTGCCATGCTGCTGACCAAGTAGAAAAGTAGGCGTCTTTGTTCAATTTTCTGGTAAACAATTGTTCATGGTCCATTAAAGTAACCGGGGAAACAAATTTCCACCAAACACATAATTTTGATAGTGAATTGTAGTACATGTGTCAGGTAAAAGATTAGAGATAGTTCTTACTTTGATGGCATTTATAGCACACCAAGTCCCCTTGACTTAGAACTGAAAAACAAAACCATACACTTCTTTTTCTTCTTTGAAGACCACTTTCTGACTTTAATCTTTGCTAAACACTTATTTGAAGTATTGCCTTCCCTTATAGAGGTAGCAATTTCTAACATTACTCCTATGAATAATCCTTATATAACAACACCACTATGTTTAAAAGTGTCAGCCATTCCAGTAACCATCTCAGGTTTTTCCCTAGCAATAGAGATCAACCTATTAG
This sequence comes from Geosciurus inauris, assembly GCA_004024805.1. Lineage (NCBI taxonomy): Eukaryota > Metazoa > Chordata > Mammalia > Rodentia > Sciuridae > Geosciurus > Geosciurus inauris. Next base: position 70,800 of record PVHX01003827.1, on the reverse strand, counting down.
CTTTAAACCTCAAAACTAAATTTTATTCCTACACTTGTAAATTCTCACTCTTAGCCCTTCTGTTATTAAGCACAATAGTGCTTAAGAATTTTTCTCCTGATTTATTTCTACCCATTAATAGAAAACAATAATGTTATCCAAATTCTTATTACATATTTAGGTGCTATTACTACTTTATTCATGTTATTGGTGATCTAAAAAATGATATTTTTAAAATCATGCATATTCCAATTCAACTTGGCTTAATAATAGTTACTATTGGTATTAATCAACCACACCTAGCATTTCTCCACATTTGTGTTCACATATTTTTTAAAGCAAATGCTATTCATGTGTTCAGAGTCAATTATCTATAGCCTAAACATTTTTAGGTTTTTACTTAGCACCTAAACTTTTTGAATGGTCTCTGGGAGTTTGCAGCAATTCCTAGGCACAAAAATTTCAATTATATCTTGGAATTGGAGTAGATTAAACAAAGTTAAAAAGCCTTCATTACTAGAGGAGTTTTCACACCCTTTAAAACTAATAAGTATATGATTCTTCTGAAAGGGAATTTAATTGATAGAATTCCCTTGAAACTTATTTGACCATCAAATTATTTTCTCATAAAGGCATCTCTTGAGGAAGAAAAATAATTTAGAAATTGAGATTAGCATAAACATAAGGAAAGCCCTTAAAACACTTTTTGAAGGACTCTGGATTGAACACAGACAGCAGATCCAGACTAGTCTCTGCTACTTATTAGCTATGTCCCTAGACATGTCACAAACACCTTTCTGGCACTCAATTTCCTCAACTATAAAATGAGAATAAGCATACTTTCTTCAAACCATCTTACGAGGATTAAAAAAAGAAAAACATCCCTGTGAAAGTGCCCTGGAAATTGCAAGGTATTTTAATTTTAAAGATATAAATCATTATGAAGATAATGAATACAGAATTAAAAGCTAGTCTCACTTAGAATGTTTGCCTTACTTACTCATTTTTCTACAATGTGCTGACTTTAGAATAATGATCTGTTGTAATCATGTTTCCTGATGCAGTAAGAGAGTTGTTCTCTTTTAAACTATTCAGGTAATGAAGTATTAACTTTAGGAGAAATAACTATGAAGTTATTAACTATGAAGGAAATTTTTCCAAGAGGCTCATTATTTTACAACATCACATATGAATTCTTGCATATTGTTTGTTGAACTAAAGATGATTAAGTTTCATTATGCTTGATGAAATACCAGACTCTCTTTTTTCTCACCTGGATTAGCAATGAAATACTAAGAAATGAGGAAGAAAAATTGTGTGAGTAAATAACAAAATGATTTGGAGCTTCACCTCCCTCTGGCATCAGCTACATGGCTAATAGAGATATGAAAAGTCTAGCAAAATTACAAGGAACAGGTTGTAGAAGAGTGTCTTTACCTAATTTGTGCTTCTATAACAGAATACCTGAAACTGGGTGATTTATAAAAACAGAAATTTATTCTCATAGTTCTGGAGGCTGGGAAGTCCAAGGCAGAGCAGCATCAAGATAGGGCCTTGTTATTTCCAATTTGGCACTGTGAATGCTGCGTCCTCCAAAGGGGAAGAACACCAGGTCCTCATGTGGCAGAAGAGCAAGGAACTATACTTCCACAGACCCTCGTTACAGTGGTATTAGTCCATCCATGAGGACAGAACCTCCGTGACCTAATACCTTTCATTAGGCCTCACTGCCCAGCACTGTTTCTTTGGGGATTAAGTTTCCAACACATCAGTTTGGAAGGGGACAAGAACATTCACACCTGAAACTGTAACAAAGAGTTAAAAAACAAAGGTCCTAAGACATTTAACATTTCTGTAATAGAGTGAGTTGGTTAAGGATGATCCCTTTAAATTTGGGTTGGGGGAGGTGCCAGGGATTGAACTCAGGGGCACTCAACCACTGAACCACATCCCCAGCCTATTTCATATTTTACTTAGACACAGGATTGCTTAGTGCCTTGCCATTGCCATTGCTGAGGCTGGCTCTGAACTCACAATCTTCCTGCCTCAGCCTCCTGAGCCACTGGGATTACAGGCATGTGCCACCACACCCAGCCCTTAAAATTTTTGAAATATAATTGTTATTGGTTGAACTCTATCCCCCAAAATTTGTATGTTGAAGTCCTCGTCCCCAGTACCTCAGACTGTGACTACAGATAGGACCTTTAAAGAGATAAGATAAAACGAGGTCATATAGATGGGCCCTCATCCATATGACTGATTTCCTAATTAGAGAAGATTAGAACACAAACCAAACACAAACTGAAGGGTGACCCTCTGAGGACACAGCAAAAAGGAGTTTATCTGCAAGGCAATGACAGAGGCCTCAAAAGAAACCAGCCCTGCCAACTCCTCGATGGAGGCTCTTCCCCTCCAAGACTGTGCCAAAATAAATTTCTGTCTGTTAAGCCGCCTGGTCTTGTATTTAAGGCAGTCCTAAAAAACTAAGATAATACATAATCAAATATTTAATTCTGTGTTTTTAAAGTTTACTTTCCCTGAAACTGCGTACTAGAACTTGAGCATTATTAAGGACAAAGGAAAATAAACATGAATAACTCTCCTCTCTTCTTGTACATGACTAAAGTTTTACTTGAATTTATCCTCTTACATTCCATTGTAACCTAAGAAAAATTTCTGTGGCTTACTCAGAAGTGAATTTCTGAATGTGGAATTCTCTACATTAGATAAACAGTAAAATATAATAGTTCAAAGTAAGATTTGGAGCTTCATAGCCTGGGATCAAGTCCAGGTCTTGCTGCTGTATAAATTCATACATAAATTGGGCATACAAATAGTTCTGAGTCTGTAGGGCTGTTATGAGGAGTGAAAGAGTTAGTGAACAAGACTTGTGACCAAGGGACATTGAACTTGTAATTCATATATCAAACACCAGATGGCAGTTTGGCTACCGGAGGATAGTTGGTCAAGAAGGTTGATGAACTTAGCATGAATATCTAAAATGCAGGGTAACTAAATTCTAGAAGATTTTGATGAAAATAAAATGAATTTAAAGCCTATATGCAAATAATTTTTGTGCCAGGTCACAGAAACATGTAAAAGAAAAGCTTAAATAAGACACATATCTAATTACATTAATGGCTTTCCGTCCCTAGTTAAGCAAATCCTGGCTACATGTTTTTTTGGCCAAATAACCATGGACAAGTTACTTAGCTTTTATAAGCCTCAGTTGTCTTACCTGCAAAATGCTACATGAATGTAACAAAATTTTGTTGACCCCCTACTAGACTTTAGGCATTTGATCAGAAGTTGGAGATAGAGCACTTTTAGAAAGGACAGAAATCCTTGCTTCCATGAGGCTTATGTGCTAGTCATTAAAGTCTAAAAAATAAGAAAGAACCTCTCTCTTTGAAAATCAGATACAGGTTGTGCACCAGGATGTTGAGGTGACATTTTCTATCATCATTTTCTCAGAATTCTTCCAAGTATATTTGCATTTTGTAGTGCAAATTTCAATATACCAAAGATACAGCACTTGCAGATAGAGTGGTCAGTGACTGCAGATCTTAGTTCAATACATACCCGAAACATGTAAGAGCATATGAATAGGTTGAAAGAAAGGATAGTTTTTAAAGAGAATTTATTTAGAAAAAGTTGTATGGGAATATGTATCCCATTGCAGCAAAGGGCAGGTAATGTTCCTTCTCAGATAATTGAGAAAGAGATTTTCAGGTGGTCATGGGGAGGGCTTGACATGCATCCCCTGGAGCTGAAGCACATGAAGACTGGTGAGAGGCTGTGGCTGCTTAGGTCTGAGGCCACTTAGGCCTAGAAAAGAAGAGAGCTGCACTGGAAGCCAAGTTCCCTTCTATTGCTGTCTGTTGAAAAGCACCAGGATTTGCATCCCAGGCCCTCCTTCCCATGCACACTTCCAGGCCAAAGCAGACCCATGCTAGGGCAGAAAGGAGCACTAACTCTGAATAAAGTTTGGAACATTATTAAATTGCACTGAATATTTCAATTACTAAAATGAGAATATTCTTGTGCTTAGAAGGGATTAGAGGATTTATGTTGTTATTAAGATTATAAAAATTATTATGGGATTTGCCTGAGATCTTATCTAGGGATGAGTATTTAGTTGAGTATTGGAGAGTATTTAGATGAGTATTGGAGAGTATTTAGTCCTCCAAGTAAAGTGAAAATAGATTTAACATGTATGAACTGCTTAGCATAGTACATAAGTATTTTCTATTTGCTTCATTCTTTTTATCAGCCCTTATAATCTGCTGGGTTACATATCATACAGCTCTTATACTGGGGACTGAATAAAGGTTATCAAGGATGCCAAAATAGTTTACTGTGAAGAGCTGATGAAGTATAACTTACACTACTCTTTAGTTCCTTCACCTTATCCACACCTGGCTGCTGGTTTGGTCCTCTATGGTCTAAAGGGAGGAAAAAATCTGTATCTGAATGTCTTATTTTTCCATGCTTGGCACACAGTCCTGTGAGCCAGGAAATCTGTTGGGTAAGATGGTCATCTTCTTTTTTGGTACCAAGGATTGAACTCAGGGGTACTCGACCTCTGAGCCACTTCCCCTGCCCTATTTTGTGTTTTATTTAGAGATAGGGTCTCACTGAGTTGCCTAGCACCTCCTTGTTGCTGAGGCTAGCTTTGAACTCACAATTCTCCTGTCTAAGCCTCCCAAAATACTGGGAATACAGGCATGCACCACTGCACCTGGCTAAGACTGTCATCTTGAATAAACAAATAAAGTCAAGGGTGTTCATCCAAAGCAGCTCCGGGCACTGGTGGCCCTCAGTAAGTATTGGTAGGGGCACATGCATGAATGCATGTTGCAGGCTGGGAGGGACTAGATTACTTCTGGTATAGTGGTGGTGAACCAGTTCTGGCCACCAACACAAATGGCATCTTTCTGCAAGACTGTGGGGTTTTCATCATGAATGTCATGCCTTTCAGTAAAGGCAGCTTTGTTCTAAGTAATGTTCTGCTAACTCTTCTTGGTATTGATAATAATATAGAGAGAAATAAAAGATTTCACTAGTCAAAGAAGCTTGGGAAATGCTGCACACTTTGTACTCCCCACTGGGGCCTGCACATTACCATATTATAGAGTCTTGTAAATTGCAAAAGTTTTTTTCTAAACCCAGCATACTTACTGGCATCATAGGAGGTCAGAACGCCTTTTCTCTCAGCATACTTGTTAACATCCCTTTGACCAGTGTTCTGTGTGACACCATTCTGGAAAAACTAAGATTAAATCATTTTATCCTGAAAGGCCCTGTACTAAGAAGCAACTTTTAATAAAATAATGTGAAGATTACCCCCACCCATGATCCTCTACAGCAGAGAACTGGACTGCAGGGGACACATCCTCAGGGAGAGGTGGCTTCTGATGAGGTAATGAAGATCAAGAAAGAACTAAAGATAACTAGCTGGAAGACTGGGAGGCCAAGAGGGAGTCAGGGTCTAATGGAGAAATGCAGTGTTTCACAGTTCTGTGTAAGATGAGATATAGAAATAGCATTTTCTGTTATTAGAGAAGACAAAATACTGGAGGCAGATGGAAGTGCTTTTGTCTATAACTTAATAATAGTAAATTTTATCTATTTAATTAAAACTCCTGGGGCTGGGGTTGTGGTTCAGTGGCAGAGCACTTGCCTCGCACATGTGAGGCACTGGGTTTGATCCTCAGCACCACATAAAAATAAATAAACAAAATAAAGATATTGTGTCCATCTATAACTAAAAAATATATAAAAACTATAAAACTCCTTTAGCATTCACTGTGTCAAGCACTAGTTAGAGCATAAGTATTAATTCATCAAATCCTCAAAAGGAGCCTATAAGGTAGGTATTATTCTCTTCCCCTTTCCATAGATAAGGGAACTAGGGCACAAAGATATTTACTTACTTGTGAGCTAGAATTCGAGTCTAGGTCATCTGGCTCAAGCATCCACTGATGCTCTATATTGCCTTTGGAAATCCATAAAGTAGAACACACTGCTGCGCATGATCCTGTATCATTCAACTGTTCAAACTCTAATCACAGTTATGAAAGAAAAACTCCTCTTCTTTTAGGTCCTTTGAAATGGGAGAATATTCTTCACCTTTAATCAAAACTGACTGACATTAATGTCTGTCTTGTGACTTCTTGATATGACCTTTTCTATAACCAAGATGAAGCTAAAATTGATGTGGGGAATACTGTTCCAGGTAAAATAACTTAAGGAATAAAACGTGTTACCTCAGCAATGCTGCCTAAAGGACAAATATACATTTTCATGAAAAATTTTAGTCAGAAGTCCTTGATGTTATTTTATGCACCATTTAATCAGATTTAGCTCTAAAAATAGAGACAGAAAAGGTTATATATTTTTAAATCAAACTAATATTTTGGTGGAAAAATAATCCATGCACACTAGAGAGTTTTGAATAACATCATAAAATTATAATTAAAAATAATAATGTATTATTCCACTACCCAAAGATAGTTACATTGATAAATTTATTTATGTTCTTTTTTGTATGTTGAATATACCTATGTGTGTTTAACACACTGAAGGCCATCCTAAATACATTTTACATGTTACACACTTAATCTTATATTAGGAACATTTTCTAAAAATACTATGTCCCTAAAATTCTTGGTATAATAATAATGTTTATTCTGATGTCTGTCATCTTGTTTAGGATTTTTACTTTTATGCTTTGGTCCCATTTCCTTTGCTATGTTTCAATATGAGGAATATGCTTAGTTTGCTTTTATCTTCTGCAATGATTTTTATGGTTTTCACTTCCTGACTGAACTTACAGGTGAACAAATAGGTTTCTAATTGTGCAAGTCAAGATCAAAACTGACTTTTTTGACTAAGCCTACCTCAACAGATAGATGCTTTTTATCTTTCTGTTTTCTCACGTTCATCTTCCTCCTCTTCTTGATCCTTGTTAACATCATTTGGGGGTTGGGCTAGTCAGCTATTTGTCTCTGTAACCAAAATACCTGACAAGAACAACTTAGAGGAGGAAATGTTTATTTTGGCTCATAGCTTTAGAGGGCTTGGTCCATGGTTAGCCAAATCCCTTGCTCTGGGCCTGAGGTGAGGCAGAACCATGTAGAAAAGGAAACCTTCTGAGGTCATGGTAGCCAGAAAGGAGAGAGAGAGAGAGAGAGAGAGGAGCCATGGGCAAGATATAGACCAAGGGCAAACCAATAGGGACCTATTTCCTCCAACCATGCCCCACCTACCTATAGTTACTATCCAGTATTTTATTCAGCTATCAATGGATTAATCCATTTGCTGGTCAGGGCCCTGAAAGTCTTACCTCTGAACATCACTGCATTGGGGATCATGCTTTCAGTACATTAACTTTTGGGGAAACATTCCTTATCCAAACTATATCTGGGTTTAAACTATTATTTAATCATATAAATAAATATATATATATATACACACACATATATACACACACACACATATATACACACACGTACATATTCTCTTTAAAGATAATCATATGTATACATACATGTATAAAAAGAGTCATATTTATATACATATTTTAAAAGTCGCTTTAAAGATGTTACCATTTGCAACAAATCTTGTGACCAGAAGGAATTTCAAACATGCAAAATATAAGCACAAGGAAAAAAATACTCATATAACCTTTATCTAAATTTGACTACTCTTAACATTTTATCCCATTTACATTCTTTATCTATCTATCCATCTATCCCTCCTTCCCTGATCCATTTAATTAAGAATTGTCAATGGATGCTATATCCAGGAGGAAATATAGATGAGAAATCCAACTTAAAACTACACTGAGATTCCATCTCACTTCAGTCAGAATGGCAATTATCAAGAAGATAAGTAGCCAGGCGTGGTAGCGCAATCCTGTAATCCCAGCACTTAGGGAAGCTGAGACAGGAGAATCGCGAGTTCAAAGCCAGCCTCAGCAACAGCGAGGCACTAAGCAACTCAGTGAGACCCTGTCTCTACATAAAACACAAAATAGGGCTGGGGATGTGGCTCAGTGGTCGAGTGCCCCTGAGTTCAATCCCCAGTACCAAGAAAAAAAAAAGAAGAAGAAGAAGAAGATAAGTAACAAATGCTGGTGTGGATGTGGGGAAAAGGTATATTCATACATTGTTGGCAGGACTGAAAATTGGTGCAACCATTAGGGAAAGAGGTATGGAGATTCCTCAGAAAACCTGGAATGCAACCACCTTTTGACCCAGTTTTCCCACTCCTCGGTTTATACCCAAAGGACTTAAAATCAGCATACTACAGCCATGTAGCCACACCAATGTTTATAGCAGCCCAATTCACAATAGCCGAACTATGGAACCAAACTAGATGTCCTTCAACAGATGAATGGATAAAGAAAATGTGGTATTTATACACAATGGAATATTACTCAGCCATAAAGAAGAATGAAATTATGGCATTTGCCAGTAAATGGATTGAACTGGAGAATATCATGCTAAGGGAAGTAAGCCAGTCCCAATGAACCAAAGGCTAAATGTTCTGTCTGATATGAGGATGCTAAATCACAATGCGGGGGTTGGTGGTAGCTAATACTAGAAGTACTAGCTACTTCTAGTATTAGAAGTATAGAAAGTATAGGCGCTAAGCAACTCAGTGAGACCCTGTCTCTACATAAAACACAAAATAGGGCTGGGGATGTGGCTCAGTGGAATAGACAAAAAGGAATGAAGGGAAGGGAGGAAGGATGGGAATAGGAAAGATAATAGAATGAATTGGACATCACATTCCTATATATATATATATGAACACATGACTAATATAATATCACATCATGTACAATCAGAAGAATGGTAAGTTATATTCCTTATATGTATAATATGTCAAAATACATTCTACTGTCATGTATAACTAATAAGAACAAACAGAAAAATCAGTTTCAAGTGAGAATTAGCATCCTCCTCATCATCACATTTGTCTGTCATTACCATTCCAATGAGTTAGTCTTGCTCTTCTCTGTTACACACACACCAGCAAATTCTTGGATCTGATTGCCGAAATATTGGGATTTCCTTGCTACCAACTGCCTTATGCCATATCTGAAAATGCAAGCTCCAAGGCTTTTTTTGTTTAATTTGACAAATTATTTACAATGTGCTTCCGTCCCTCTCTCCTTGTCTTCCTTCCTGTCTGCCTTCCCTCCCTCAACAGTTATTGGGCGCTTACTATGTACTAGCATTAAATGATGTTGAGGATAGAAGAAATGGAAAAAGTTGTGGTCTCTGATCCATGCTTTCCGGAAGACCTAGAGCACGGGTGAGCCATTGCTCAATGGTTGGAAACCTTGAACTAAGTATCCTGGGGGATAAGAGGTTTGAGGAAGCAAAGAAACTGAGCCACAGAGTTATTGGTGGCACATCACCAGGACATGAGAATGAAGGAAGTTACTAGTCCAGGATTTGTAGCAATGGAAGGCAAGAACAAAATGTGATTAAAGGTACACCGGGTTTAATAAAAGGAAGCGTGATCAGCAACCTCTCTAGGAAGGTAATGATAGCTCTTCTCTCCTTTCTGTTTCTGGTTTGGTCTCTCTGTCTCTCCCACCACCCCTTCCTCTATCATGCACACAATCCCCAGATTTGAATTATGGACCAACCTATGTGATTTCATTTACTGCCTGGCCCAACGATGATTTAACACCACACAGAGGTGCAAAGGTTTTCATTTGCCTGGGACTCTGAAGTGGTTAAAAAGTGTAGCATCTCTGAGGTGATTATGTTACTGAAAAGCAAGTGAACCAAAGAGGACATTTATGAATTCTGGCAGATGAGTCATTAAGATAGGCCTAGGTTTCAAAAATGATCAATAACGTAATAGTGAAAAATCACAATGCGTAATAAGGAGATCACAGTCGTCTTGTTTGCTTATGGTACCTAAGATGATAACTTGTTGATTGAACTTGCTAACTTGTGGTGAGTGGAGGTACCATTTCCTTAAAAGTCTCTGTCAGAAATTAAGAGGGGTTAATGCAGAGGGGTTCTCTGCAAGACAGCCAGGCAGCTTCTTCAAGTGAATACTTACTTGTTCAAAGAACAAAAGAATAGCCTGAAGGAATGAAAACCTGGACTTGGGAACAACTTAGAGCTCTTGCCTTCAGTGTGGTCCAGGAATGAGCCAATAAGATCTTGATAATCTATTCAAACCTACGTTTGTAGGTGCAGGTTTTAAGTAATTGGTGTTCTAATATCACATTGGTTTCTGTACTAGAAAGACTATTTTCCTTGAGAAGTGGTTAAATGGATTTTCTACTTCAAATTCGTCTCATGTGGCTTGGACAGTGAATTTTTCCAGGGAATGGATCTTTTTAATTGGACAAACTATAGCATAGGTTGAGAGAGAAAAGGAATTGTAAGGTCATTTCTTGAATATTACCTTGTCTTTCTTAACTATATACCCCTTAACAAGAATTCAAGACCTTTGTCATGTACAACAGAAGGAGAATTCAGTATTGTAATAAGACTACCTTTTTCAAAAAGGAATATACTCAAATTGAGATTTGTGAACACTGGGATCCATACATTATGTCCTTGTAAGTCTTCTATTCACGAATTCTGCTGAGCACTTTGGGAGAACATTTTGCTTAAATACAAAAATCTGTTAAAGCAGTTTAAGAAATGATAATCACCTTGTGGTGCACATTTACATTTGTGTACTATTTAAATGATTATATGGAAGTCTTATGATTTGATTGTCCTTTTGACTAAATTATAGCTTGAATTAAGAATTTAGTGCATGTAAATTGTGCATCAACTAAGAATACTTGGGGAAGGGAATGTTAGAGTTATAATATGCCATTGTGGGGACTTCAAAACAGCAACTGGAAACTTATATAAAGGCTTATTTTAAAAATTTATTCTCCTACATCATTTAAAAAACACATCTAACACATGGCTATTAAAGCAATATGGAAATATGGAAACATCAAGAAAATATCACATACATTTGTAGATTTGGTTGTATATGCACTAGCTTAATATGTGTAGAACTGGGTCTCTTCTTTGTGCTGTCCTCAATTAGGTGGATGCAAACGTAGATACAGCATATTATCATTGTCAAGCTATTGATTTAATAAGCACTTACCTGTTAAAATGGACTCAGATCGATTTGTTGTTGGCTTTGGTTAGGTGACTATGCAGCTAATAATCCTGTGACTTTGGAAGTTTTCTTGTGATGAAACAAAGCACTCAAGGAAAGAAGAGCAGAGGTGAAAGCAGGAAATGTAGATTGGTTCATTTAGGGTGGTTTCATGTCTGAGTAGGGAATGCGTTATCCATCAAGTGTAATCTACGTAGCCTCCTCCCATTTCAGACTTCAGTTTCTCCACAGGATGTGGGAAGGAAGAGGCTCATTTCACATCCACTCTTGAGGCCTCAGCTTGAAATGCGTCTTCACGCTGCATCCCCTCACCACCCCAGTCTCACTGTAGCTTTCTGTCATTTGAGGCTCCCATCTGCCCTCCATAATAAGGGTGCCAGGCTGTACTCTTGTGGACTGGTGCACCAGAAAAATTCCATACTACATTACCATGCAGCTTAGATACCCAGAGTACAATCAATCAATGCGGCTATATGGGCGAAACAGATTTCCCCTGAAGAATTGGGAACAACTAGAGAAAATTAATTACAACCAAAGGGATATTTTTTAAAAAAATTTACCCTTAATATGTCTATCGGTTTCCTCAGTCCAACAGAATAAGGAAAAAAATACAAGCCTTTCTGAGGAGGTCACACATAAGGGCACATATCATTTCTGCCTTGTTCTTGGGCCTTCTCTTACTTTCCCTCCAAAATTTGACCCTCTCTTTTTTAGAAAAAGTTTACTGTTTACCCCTACAGGGACTTGTCTTGCCCTGGTTTCCATTCTCTTCCTCCAAAAGTGCAATCAGTAAAATGAAATAATCTCCAACCGTCTATGTTTTCAACCTCTGAGTTGTTCAGTCTGGAACAACATGGAGGGGACCTCAGCAGAAGAGTCAGTGCAGGGGACTTTGGCATCACAAATGTGGAGTATCCTAAGGTTTAAGGTACAGTCAGGATATTTCCCTTTCCTAGTAATAACTAAAGAAATGTGCACGCACGCATGCACACACAGCCATCTCAGACTGGAAGAGTCTAAATCCATAGACTATAACATGCAATGCATGACAAAAAGATGAGATACACTTGACATTGTTGTGCAGAGCTGTTAGTTCCCTCTAGCTTACCTCAGTGGATGCCCTTGTTTTCTGCAACTGAATTTTTTTCTTTCAATCATTTTAGTTCTTGAGCCACCACTGTTGACAGACACTGCATAGAGCTCATACAGCTTATATTAATAATGAAAGCAATCTGGAAAAAGAGATATAATTATCTCTTTCAGAGATGAGGAAACAGTGTTAAACCATTTGAACAAGGTCACATGGATAGAAATCTTCCCTTATGCTTTAAAAAAATATGCTTTCAAAGTCCATCCTATCTCTGGAGATTTTATCACATTGTATCTTGCAAAGAAATTTGATGACATAAGATGTCAAGGCTACTCAACTGACCCATACGTGCAATAGTTCACAGCAATAGAAACAAAAATTATTTCCATTAATTTTTTTTTTAGGGAAAAGAATGAGTATACAAAAGTGACTCTAAATAATTAAAAATGATGAAGATTTTGGCTGTGTTTGGGAGGATCTAGAAGCTATAATACTTCAGTAGATTAATGATTGAAAAGACAAAATAAACCACTACATATAATTTCTGACTAGAAAGTTAACAAATTATCCAAGACTGTTGGCAATGGGAAAACCTTGAGTTTTGATTGAGAATTTAAACATATTAAATTTTTAAACTTTTTTGAATGGGCATCCATTTAACATAATCAAAATTCAAGACATACAAAAGAATATTCAGTAAAAAGTTTACTTCCTGCCTCTGTTCCCCAGTCATCAATTTTTCCTTCCTAAGGAGACCTAGTGTTTTCCACTTATTAGGTATGATTCCAGAGTTAAGTTCTAAATATGCATATGTACTGCTTTTATCCTTCAGTTTAAAAAACATTTTATTTTGAGATAAACTTATAACCACAGGCAATTATAGGAAAGATAAATCCCATATACTCTTTACTCAGTTTTGCCCAATGATGATTTATATTATAGTGCTTTATAATTTTATATTATAGTACAGTATCAACACTGCAACCAGAATATTGACCTTGATGCAGCCAATATACAGAATATTTACATTAATCACAAAGATGCCATGCATTGGCCTTTTATAGCCACAGGTACTTCCTTCCCATCCCCATTTTCTGCTTAATTCTTGGCAACAAATTACCTATTCTCCATTTCTAACATTTTGTCATTTTCCAGAATGACAAATGGAAATAAAATCATGTAATCCATAGCCTTTTAAAATTAGTCTTTTTCTGTTAGCAAAAGTCACTGGAGATTCATCCAGATTGTTGCAATATGAATAGTTTGCTCCCTTTTGTTGCTGAACAGTATGCCACTGTATAGACACACTACAGTTCAGCTACTCACCCAGTGAAGGAAATCTGCTCATTTCCAGCTTGGAGTCATTATGAATAAGGCTAGATGTTCTAAGCATTCATGTACAAATTTAAGGATAAATATACACTTTTGTTTCCTTGGGCAAATGCTTAGACGTGTAAGAACTGCTGGGTCTTATGTGGTTGTATGTTTAATTATTTCCAAATTAATTTTCCAGATTGTTTTTCCAAAGTGTTTTCCAGTGGCTGTACAATTTTACATTCTAACTATTAAAATACAGGTGATTCAGTTCCTCCACATCCTCATCAGCATTTAGTGTTGTCTTGGTTTTTATTTTAGCCATTGTGATAGTCCAGTGGTGATATTTTGTGGTTTTACCTTGCAATTCCTTAGCAGTTGATGGTCTTGAACATCCTTTTGTATGCTTATTTGCCATCTATATGTTCTTGTTAATGAAATGACTATCTTTTGCCCATTTTCTAATTGGATGTTTGATTTTTTTACTGTTGAATTTTATGACATTTATTATATATTCTAGGTACTTGTGCTTTCTTAGATATGTGATCTGCAAATATTTTTTCCTAGTCTTTGTCTGTGCATCCTCTTGACAGAGTCCAAGTAGAGCCAAGGATTTTAATGTTAAAATTAAATGTTAAAGTACAATTTATCAATTTTTCCTCTAATGAATCATGCTTTTCATGTTAAGCCTAGCCCTAGGTCCCAAGTGTTTTATGGTTATATTCTAAGTGTTTTATAAGTTTTACATTTTATATTTAAGTCTGATTCATTTCAGGTAATTTTTCTATAAGGTGTGAGACCTAAGCTGGTTTTTCATTATTATTTTTTTAATTTTTTGCTACTTGTTAAAATGTTTTTCTTTTTCTATCCTGTTGCTTTGGCATCTATGTCAAAAATCAGTTTTCATATTTCTGTGAGTGTATTTGGTTGTGTCTGTCCTTCCATTAGCACTGCACAGCCTTGATTATGATAGTTATGTAAGTCTTGAAATGCAGTCAACCTATTCCTACACTTTCTTTTTCTTTGCCGAGATTGTTGTGGCCACCATATGGATTATGGTACTGATAATTTTGGTAATTGAGTCTTCCAATCCATGCATATCTCTCAGTTTAGTTAGATTTTCTTTTATTTCTTTCATCAGTATTCTGTAGTTTTCAGCACCCAAGTCTTACATATGTTTGGGTGAATTTACACCTAGGTATTTACCTTTTTTTTTTTGGTACTAGGGATTGAACTCAGGGGCACTCAACCACTTAGCCACATCCCCAGCCCTATTTTGTGTTTTATGTAGAGACAAGGTCTCACTGAGTTGCTTAGTGCCTCGCCGTTGCTGAGGCTGGCTTTGAACTCGCGATTCTCCTGTCTCAGCCTCCCAAAGTGCTAGGATTACAAGCGTGAGCCACCGCGCTTGGCTGGTATTTACCTTTTGAAGTGTTGGAAATGGTAAGTTATATTGTAGTTTTTATTTTGGTCTTCACATATTCATTGCTAGTACATAATTAGATTATTATACATTTACCTCGTGTTTTGGAACTTTGCTGAACTTACTTTTTAGTTTGCATTTTTCTTTTTGGTTCTTTTTTTAGATTCTTTGGGATTTTTGTATAGATAATATGTCATCTACAAATTGAGGCAATTCTATTTCTTCCATTTCATTTTCTTGCTTTACTGGACTGACTGCATCTTCCAATGCTGTGTTGACTGAGAGTGAGAACAACTTTGTCTTTTTCCCAGTCTTAGGGGGAAAGGATTTAGTCTTTCTTTTTTTTTTAATATTTATTTTTTAGTTGTAGGTGGACACAATAGCTTTTATTTTATTTTTATGTGGTGCTGAGGATCGAACCCAGTGCCTCCCGCGTGCTAGGCGAGCACGCTACAACTGCGCCATAACCCCAGCCCCAGTATTTAGTCTTTCACCGGTAGTATTGTTTGTCATAGCTTTTTTTGTAGTTTCTCTTTCTCAGATTGAGGAATTTTTTTCTTTTTACTCTCCTTTTTCCATACTTTTAAAAAATCATGAACATGTGTTGAATTCTGTAAAATTCTTTTTCAATATTAAATGATAAAGTCATGTGATTTTTTTCCTCTTCAGTTTGTTATGAAGGTGGATAACAATGATTGATTTTTGAATATTGAATTACCTTTACATCTATATATATATATACACATATATATATAAACATTATTTACTAATATTCTGCTGAACAGTTACACATCTATAGTCATGAGGATTATTGAGTTGTAGATTTCTTTTTTTATACTACCTTTTTCTGTTTTTGGTATCAGAATAATTGTAGCTTTATGCAATTAATTGGGAGGTATTATTGATTTTCCTTTTTTTCTGGAAGAGATTGTGCAGAGTTGATATTAATTCTTCTTTAAATCTATGGGAAAATTCTTCGATGAAATTATCTTGGCCCAGAGATGGCTTTACTTGAACATTTTTAAATTATAAATTTAATTTCCTTAAGGGATATAGGACTATTTATATTATCTATTTCATATCGGTGAGTTGTGACAGTTTGTACTTTTCAAGGAATTGGTCAATTTCATCTAAGTTCTGAAATCTCTGAGGGCAGATTGTTCATAGTATTTCCTTATTATTCTTCTAATGTCTGTAGAGTCTGTATTCATAGCCTCTGATGTGTTTCCAATATTGGTCATTGAGTCATTCCCATTTTGGTCTTCTGTCTCTTTTAGAAACTCTTGCTAGAGGTTTGACAATTTTATTTCAATGAAATAGTTTGTTTCATTCATCTTCTCTTTCATTTTTTCTTTTCAATTTCATTGATTTCTGTTAATATTTCTATTATGCCCTTCTTCCTATTGGCTTTCCCTTGGGCTTATTTTCTTTTTTTAAATATTCTTGGTATGGGAACATAGATTATTGATCTTAGGTTTTCTTCTTATAATTAATGCATGCATTTATTGCTATAAATTTCCCTCTCTGCTCTGTTTTACTTGTGTCCCACACATTTTTATATATTGCATATTTATTTAGAAAGGTAATGTTTTGCTTCAAGTGTTTGGATACTTTTCTGTTACCTTTTTGTTACTGACTTCCACCTTGATTCCATTGTAATTAAAGAAAATGCTCTGTATAAGTTCAATTTATTTTAATATTTGTTGAAGTTTGTTTTATGAACCAGGATACACCTTAATAGATATTGAATGGGCACTTGAAAAGATTATGCATTTTTCTATTCTTGTGTAGTATACTACAGATACCAATTTATTCCTGTTGGTTGATGGTATTATTGATTTTGATTTATTGTCTGGTTGTTCTATCAAATCTTAATAGAATGGTATTATGTTTTCAACTATAATCATATATTTTTCTCTCTCTCCATTCAGTTCTATCAGTTTTGAGTCCATATCTTGCACCTCTGCTTTTTGATGTATATACATTGGTTTTCTGCTTGTATTGACAACTTTATCATTATATAATGTCCCTCTCTGTGTCTGGTAATTTTCTTTACTCTGAAGTCTATTTTATCTGATATCAGTGTAGCTATTTTTGCTTTGTTTCCAATAATATTTGAATGATATATCTTTTTTTATCCTTTTTCTTTCAACCTGCCTATATCTACTTCATTATATTCAAAATTATTTTCTTGTAGATAGAGTTTAGTAACTTTTAATTCTACTCTGCCAATCTTTTCTTACTGTGTACTTGGCTATTTAAATTTAATGTAAATTTATTTGTGTGTGTGTGTGTGTGGTCTGTAGATCAAACCCATAGCCTCACATATATATGCAAGGCAAGCACTCTCACATTGAGCTACAGTCCTAGTCTCAGGTAAGCATTGTTATCATAGGCTTAAACATGTTGTTTTATTTTTTTGTTTCCTGTTTGTTCTCTTTGACGTTTGTTTCTCTTTTCTTTTTTGCTTTCCCTTGTATATTGAATATCAATTTTAGAGTTCTGCTTTTATGTATCTATAACATTTTTTTGAGTGTACCTCTTTGTAGAGATTTTAAGTGGATTTAGGTATTACACTATTCATTCACAACTTAATACTGTTTACTGGCATCATCATCTTATCAGCTCAAGTTTGAAACTTTACTACCTCTCTTACCCTCTACCACTTATAACTATCTTAAGTATATTCTCTATATACATTAGAATCATATTAGACAGTGTTATAATATTTACTTACTTCATCAAATATAATTTAGAAAATTCAAGAGTAAAAGGAACTTCTATTGTACTTACTCTTATCATATTCTTCCTTCCTTTATGTTGTGTCAAAATTCCTTCTTTATTGTTTCCCTTCTGTTTAAAACTTTATTTACTCTTGTTTAGGGTAGGTCTGAAAGTGACAAATTCTTTTAGTTTTTTTTACTTGCAAATATCTTGGTTTTTTTTCTCTTCAATCCTAAAATGTATTTTAGCTGGTACAGGATTCTAAGATAATAGTTTTATTTTTTTTTTCTTTCAGACATTTACTTATGGCCTGCATGGCTTCTGATAAAACATTTGCTATCATCTGAGTTATTTTTCTGTGCTTTAGTCAGCTTTTTCACTCTGTAACCAAAAGACCTGAACATTTTTAAGGATGAAAAGTTTATTTGGGGCTCACAGTTTCAGAAGTCAGTCCAAAATGGCTGGCTCCATTTCATAGGGCATGAGATGAGGCAGAACATTATGGTGGAAGTATATGGCAGAGGAAAGCAGCTGGGAATATGGCACCCAGGAAGCAGAGAAAGAGTGTAGTGTTTACTCCACTCTCGGGGACAAAATATATATCCCAAAGGCACGCCTCAAATGGTCTACCTCCTCTAGCCACACCCTATCTGCCCTCAGTTATTACCCAGTTAATCCCTATCAGGGGATTAATGCACTGATTAGGTTAAGGTTCTCATAAAACAATCATTTCACCTTGCAACTTTCTTGCATTGTCTCACACATGAGCTTTTGTGGGACATCTTATATCTAAACCATAATATTACAGATGAACTATTTTTTTGTGCCTACTCCTTTCAGGATTTCTTTGTCAGAAATGTGTGTACAATGTGTTTTGGTGAGTATTTTGGGGGAATTTTCCTCTTTAGTATTATTTTTCAGCTCTTGACCCTTTGGCTTACCTTTTGCCAAATTTGGGAAGTGTTCAGCATTTATTAACAGTAGGTTCTCAACACTACCATCTTTCTCCTCTCCTACCAAGACTTTAATGACATCAATGCTACACCTTTTGTCATAGTCCCAAAGATCCCTGAGAATCCATTTGTTTATTTACTTACCCTAATGTCCCTCTGTTATTTAGATTGGATAATTTCTACTGCTTTATAGTACTTCCCTAAATAATTACTTCCCAAATTATTTCCTCTATCATCTTCATTATGCTTTAGAGCCTATCCATTGCATTTTTTAGTTCAGTATTGTATTTTTCAGTTCTAAAATTTTCTTTTTATTTCTCGTATGTTTTCTATTTCTTTGCTGAGAATTTCCTTCTTTCTTTTCTTTTTTTCGGGGGGCAGCAGTACTGGAGCTTGAACCCAAGGGTGCTTTACCACTCAGCTAAATCCTCAGCCCTTTTTATTTTTTATTTTGAGGCAGAGTTTTGGTAAGTTGCTAAGGCTGACCTTGAACTTACAATTCTCCTGCTTCAGCCTCCTGAGTCACTGGGATTACAGGCATGCCCCACCATTCCTGGCTTTTTCTTGAGACTTTCTATTTCTTCTCTGAATCTTTCTGTTTTTTGGAGTGGTGAAGGTGGAGATGGGGTCTTGTTGTGTTTTCAGGCTGCTCCTGAACTCCTGGGCTTAATCATTCCTCATGCCTCAGCCTCCTGGGACTATGGGCATGCACCACTGCATCTAGCTTCATTTTCCATGATTCAAACATACTTACAATAGCTTGTTAAAGCATTTTTATTGTGATTGTTTAAAATTCTTTGTGAGATAATTCTGACATCTATGTTACCTCAATGCTGGCATTGCATCTATCAATTGTCTTTTTTCATTCAAGATGAGATTATTCTGATTTTTGTATGATGAGTGATTTTAAACTTGAAAATTTTGTGAGGCTTTGGATTTTATTTAAGCTCCTGACCTCATCATTCTTTGAGCTTCTCTGGGTACCACTCTGGCATAACAAGGGAAAGTGCAGGTAGTAATAAATGCCCAGGTCCTCTACTTGACCTTTGTTGGTACAGGATGAATAGACTCTTCATTTCTGCTAGGGGCAGGGTGGGCAGGAATCTGGCTCTCCAACAGGCCTCTGCTGATGCCACCTGGATGGAAGAGGGCAGGAGTGCTTTATTGCTCCAGGTGTTTTCACCAACATCACTGGACTTCCTCTGACACTACCCCAATGGGAAGTGGAATGAATTCCTTGTTGCCACTAAATGGGATGGAAACATAGACTTCCCATGGGGCACCACAATGGGGAGAATTTTTTACTGCTCACTTAGCCTTCTCTGACACCACTGAGGTTGTGGGTGTTTAGGTGCCCACAGCATAGCAAAGGTGGAAGTTCATGCTGCCCACTTGGTTTCTACTGGGCCATAGCTTTTAAAATTAATCAATCAATTGAAAAATTTTTGTGTGTTTTACTGGAATAGAGTGGTTATTATCTAAAAGTCTCTGTCTTGGTAGTCTACCCCTTTTCCTGTCCTTTGGCTAAAGAGTGTAGGATTTTGTTAAGACTTTTCTTCTTTCCTATCTTCATCCATTGCTATTTTTGTTATCTTCTCTGACAACAATTCTGTGATATATGAGGCAAAAATAAAATCCAGTGATTTCATAATTGTAACCATTTGGGGCGGGGGATGTTCAAAAATCATTAGCTGGTTTGTCGTCATCTCTATTCCTTTCAGTTTTCTTATATTTGTTTTGTGTAAAACATCCAGAATTTTGCATCATATTTTGTGGGAGGAACAGGGAAAAGTCTCATTTAATTTTAACACAGAGAAGAGCACTCTTTCCATCATATTTTTTTTTTACAATGATATGGTACAAAACCCATTGTTTTATATGTTATTTTTATTTACTATTCCATTTTGGAGTTTACTTCATATTAGTTCACATATACCAGTGTTTTTGGCATATCTTGATTGAGAACAATTAATATTAATACACTTTGTTGATTTCACGTGCTTCCATGATGAAAACATTGTGATTTGAAAGTTTTATGTGATTCTCGGGTCCCATGGAGGGAAACTCCCAAAATTTCTCTTGAAACAATCATGAAGCTTAATTTTGCATGTCAGTTGTTTAGAGTCTCAGGCCTCCTTTTCCCATATAAACACATCTTCAGAAAATCACAGAAAGAATCATAGACTATTATGACACTAAATATAATTGTATTGTGTAATTACTTGTCTGCCTTATTTACTTGACTTTCAATTCCTTGAGGGTAGTGCTGTGTCTTCTCTGTCTTTGTGTTCCCAGTACCCAACCCAGGTCTGGTGCATGGTATGCTTCAATAAGTCAGAACTGGAAGGGATTTCGAAGATGTCCTAATGCTCTCTTTTGTTAGAGGAAAGACTTTTCCTCACTCCTAATGTTTTTATCTTCATGGAGGTAGCTCTACTAGTAATTATATCTCTGGTCTATCTCTACCACCTCATTCTGCCCTTCCCAGGGGAAGAGAGCATCTCACTGGAGAATTAAGTTGGGTATGCTCTACTTAGCTACTCTCCTTGCCTTCTTGGGGATGAAGCACCTGCATGGATGTTAGTGTTCCTTAATTCCTGAGTCTAGATGTGGGGAGGCCTGCCTGATCCAAAGTTGCCCATTTGGGCAGGTCTACCTGTCTAATTGCGAGATTTAAAAAGCAGGGCCATTGTAATTGTACACTAAACCATGCCCTCCAGTTTTACAGAAACAATTGGTTCCATCTATATGCCTTTGTCTTATTTCTCTGTCTGGAATGGGGCAAGGGAATATGGGTGCTATATATTAGGCCCTCTTGAGAGTCTATGCCTCAACTCTTAATTATAACAGAAGTAAAGTTTAACTTAAAGGCCAACAGAAGTAAACTTTAACAGCAAAATTAAGGTGGTAACTTTTGAGTACTTATTATTTGTCAGTGTAGGTATTCAGATAGACACACAAACACCACTCAGAGATGTTTCTTAGGAAGTTTATAATTTAGTGACCAGCCCCAGGTCCCACAACAAATCATTCTCTTATGACATTGACATAATTTACACTCTCTTATGGCATTTACTTTCTCTCATTATTCTTGTTCCTTTTCTGCCTCTATTTTCCCTATTTTTTATAGTATAATTAAAAGTTAAATAGAACTTTCTATGCAAATTATGGAATTCCAATTATACTTTCTCTATGAAAAAGTATTTAGGAAGTCACATTATTTAATTTTCTGATCTACCTTCCTCCTTTGAACACAGGAGGGACCCTTTGACCTTTACCTAGATTATGCTTGTAACCTGGCTTTTGAGGGTGGGTGGGGAGTCTAAGGAGAGGCGGGAAGCCCTGTTCATAGTGCTTGCCAGTTTCCATAGTGTAAATATACCCTCCCTACCTGATTTCAAGGTACTACTTATTTAAGAACCAGCTTTCAACATTCCTGAAAATTTAGCAATCAATTCTTACTCAAATAAAAGCTGGCTCTAGCACCTTTACTGCAGGATCTTCTTCCCCTTATTTCTTTAAAACAAACTAAAATTTAATGAACATCTATTATATGTCAGCCTCTGGGCTTACTTTGGGGGTTAGACATAGTTCATGCTCTTAGAGAATACAGAGTCCAGAGGGAGAGACAGTCTATTTCAGCACGGTGTGGGAAGTGCTAGGTGAAGAAAGGACAAACATTGATAGTAATCAAGAATCAAGTCACTCTTCCCAGAGGTTGTTACATCTACACTGAAAGTGGAGGAATGGATAGGAATGAGTTGGACTGAGAGGCAGGAATGAAAAATGTTCTATGATCAAGGAAGAACTGTGTACAGGCTCAAGTGATAAACAAGAGGGATGTGAATGTTGAATTATATGTGGTCTAAAGGGAGCTGAAGAGCAGTGCACATCTCCTTCCTGAGCTCCCTCTACACATTTCCAACCTCCTGCTGGACACTTCCGTGTGGATATGCTGCTGCCCCCAAATCCAGCATGTTCCAAAGAAACTTCTTCCTCCTTAGTCTGGTTCACACAGTAACCACTGTCTCTTGCTTCTAGGGTTGGATAATATGTTGAAACATTGATATGTGATTTTTTTTTCATTTTTTACTTACCCCTTTGTTGCGTCAGGAGAGATGTGTGGCAGGGCATAAAGGAGTTGCCTTACCGAATATTTCTTATTTTGCCTACCTTTTATTGCCAAAAGTCTATGCCCTGGAGAGAAGACAGAGTTCTCTGACAAAGGAAGAGTGTCTGGAAAAGACAAAAGGAAGAAAAAGACCTTTTCCTAAGAGGAGATCCTTCTGTATCTGGACAGAAGAGACAGAGATCAGCATGTCACATGAGACCTTCAGTATGAACGACTGAAGATGCAGAATGGTACCAGAATGGTAGCAGAATGGTACCAGACCTCCAATATTCCTCTGGCCTCAATTAGTGCTGGAGCTGGAAAGAGGTGAAAAGAAGAACCAGATATGTAGGATAGAGCCATCCCATCTATGGTCACGCTGTGCACTGCAGCATGTAGCCATAAGTAGCAGCTCTAAGAGAACATGAAAGAAACCTCTGGTGGACAGATGAGCAGAAAGCAAAGGTCCTTCCCCCACTCCCTGTCACTACCACTCATTCATAGCAGGGAATGGTATTTGCTCTGGAACTTTGTCTCTACCCAGGAGCGTGGAGGAAATCCTGAAGAAAGATTAAAGCCTTGAAAGTGAAATAAAATGATATGCTGAAACTTGGCACATTCAAATTCTGTGTTTTCCCCTATTTTTGGTGTCTTGATGGGCTGACTCCTGCAGCCTGTTTCTCTAGTTCTCATGGCAGCTGCATGTGGGTTTGGCCAGTGGAAGACACTGGCAGGGAATCAGAGAGAAGGAGGAGAAGAGATTTGTGGTACATTTCCCCTCCCCCTGCCATAGATGCTTCTTCTGCACTGACTGTCTCCTCTGTGCAGCAGTTCCCACTAGGCTGGCCACACTGTCTGGCCCCAGAGCTCCAGCAATCCTGTCTCCTCTATTACTTCCCTAGGTAGGGGCTGTGGTTACTAATTTCTGGGTTACTTCACTATCCCCAAGTTTAGCTTCTGAGATCTTCCATCCCTCTGTTATCAATTTTTTACCTTCAGTTATCCCTGTTTAAAGTGGTCTCTATTTTCTTGGTTAGGCTCTGTCTGAAATAGATTGACTCATAGAAAAGGGGATGTGGTATTTCTTGCATACCTACCTTGGTAGTTTCTGTTTTATTTTTCTATGTTGGTATCAAGTTCATCTACCCTGTTCTCTCAAGTTGGTTGCTTGTTAGGTGAAACTATTTACATAATGTATAATTGTCCCCAGACAATTAACATTTTAAAGTGATTTTTTTGAAGAGGATGACTTGAGGCAAAGATATAACTATGCAAGGGGCATTTGAGATGGAACATCTGAGCTTTCAGGTTCTGAAGCTGTTCAGATCACAAGTTCAGTTCTATAATTGGGCCTAATCTTTTTAAGTGTGTCACTTTTTTTTCTTTGTAGATTGACTAGATCTTCATTGAATAAGAAAGAATTCTGGGGAGAACTTTTGCATTACTCCCCGCCTGAAATCCTCCTCAGCCACAGTCCTTGCTGCTCAAACTCCATCTACTAAGGTAGTACTCAGTCACAGTCCTTAGGTGGCACAGACATATCCTTGATGGGGCCACACATAAAGTTATTATCAGCCATCATTGCCTGGTGAATTGGTTTATTAGGTATTCTTTATAACACACAACAACTGACCCAAGTTTTGATTGGGTGAAGAGTCAGACTGGGATGGAAGCACAGAGTACCACCCAGAAAAGGAGGCAATTTGGAGACAATGTCCTTTCAGGAGGACTAGCTGTGAGCCTAATAAACTAAGTGGCAAGTCACAACTTTATTGCTTTTGGCCAAAGAACATTGCCAAACTTCCAGAACAAAGGGCAAGTACAAGGCATTTTTCTGAAAAGCTTATATGATTTCAGATAGGAAAAAATGAAATTGAGTTTCTGAAAATAAAGTTTATTTTGGAGTTGATTTTATGGGAATGATCACCAGAACAATATACTATTGTTTCAACAGGTTAAAACCTGAAATAACTTTCAGTGAGTTCCCTTAAGGTACTGATGGAAAGGAAAAGTGCATTCAGTCATTTATTTAGCACATACTATATTGTTTTAAATCGTGCCTCATGGGTCTGCTCAATGAGGTGGGGTCCCAAGAGACGAGAAAAGTGGGTCTTCGGGGGACAAAGTGAGGTCTCATGGGATGAGGTTTTGGGGTGATGGTCTGCGGAGTCTACTCCACCCAGACTCCGAGGTGGGTAAACTGTTCTGCCCCAGGGAGACGCAGAAACATCATTAATTTCAGAAAGTAGAGAAGCTTATATACAGTCCTGGACCAATCATGGCCCAAAGTTACAAACAATGGAGCACCGTTCTGTCAAGTGCGAGATCCATCAGCATAGAATGGGGAAAGAGGGAGGGGAAGTGTTTGGAGGTATGGAGAGTGCTCCTATAATACTATGTTGTACTCTGTTCTATATTTGAGATGTTACATATACATCTATGTTGGGAAATAATAACCTATGTTTCCTAAAGTTGTTTTGAGAACATTCATGAAAACATTCTCTTACCTCTACTTTCCCATGTTTACTTTAGGTTACATAAAAAGCACTACTACAAAATGTCTTCTACCTGAGCAGCCTAGTGGTGAAGTAGGTGTGCTTGTATTTATTAACCTTTGTCTTATCAGGGACATTATATATAGATTCTGGAACAAATTTAAGTCTAGTGTTCTTTAAATTTGTATAATTATACACCAAAATTATGTTTTTTTATGTTCAGATAAAGCATTATTTTTATTTTTTAAGTAACAAACTCTTGGTTTGAGATTGTGACTGGTACCTAAGTTGACAACATTTATACATTCTATGGTGCACTGTCTGAATTCACATCAGGTCAGCCACTTATTAGGTATGTGACTTCAAGGAAGTGACATGAATTTTCTGCATCTTTAAAATGTGTTTCAGAAGTGTTGAGAGGTGTAAACTTGGAAGTGTATGTAAAAAGACCTGGCCTAGAGTGAGATATAAATAAATGGCAGTAAATAGTCACCTCCCTGAACTTAACCAGTTTGGCAAAGATGTACATGAAGATAATCTTGATCAAGAAAATAATTTCTTGCAAGAATGGAAAAGATCAAGTCTATAGATTCAAAAATAGGTACACCAATCAGAATCTGAATTTGAACTTTATCCCTCCCCCAATGGATATTTTATAGTTTTTTAAAGACTGATAACTGATAACTTGTAACTTCATGGGCTTTCAGTCTTTTCTACTTCTGCTCGGTGCTGAGCCTTTATCAGAGACTTGCAAAGCGACAAATTTGAGCACATCACTTAACTGGAGAAGTCTCTGAGTTCCCAGGCCTGGGAATTGAAACTCTCCAGTTCAAAGTAGTGTTTGGACTGAGGAGGGGGTGTTACCATTCCTCTTTCCCTCCCTACTCAGTAACCCCCCTCTCTCCACCCCCACAAACTTCTTTAGGCCTCTCAGCGCCTTTCTCTCTCCCGCCCGCCTTTCCTTCTGGTGTCTGGGCTGGGCGCAGGAGGCGGGCTCTGCGCTGACAGGCTGTGCCTCTGCAGCCAGAGGGAGGAGGCGGGAAGGCGGGCGGAGGAGGCGGAGGCGGAGGAGGAGGCGGGGACTACGCTGGGCGGTAGCTGGCGCCGAGCGCGGTGGAAGAGGAGAGGGTACCCGGCTGGCTTGGCTGGCGGCCTCTGCCCGCATCTCGGCGCCGCAGCCCTGCGCCTCTCCCGCCCTTGTCTCCGGGTCCGCAGCCCCGGGCACGGAGGAGGCGGCGGAGCTCTGGGCCACTGGTAGGTTGCACGGGGACGGCGGCTCCGTCTGCAACCTTTTGTGCCGCAGAAAAGGTGGTGGTGATGGGTGGTTGTGGTGGTGGGGGGTTGCCCCAGTCACCGATCCTGATGCCAGTCCCAATCACGGCGCCGCCCCTTCCTCTTTGCCTCGTGTCCTGGCCGGGCGCGCAGTGTCTGCGCAGTGTTGGGGAATCCCGGCCGGGCTGGCCTTGGGGATGGGTGGCGGTGCGACCTCAGTGTCACTGGCTTCGACGGGCCGGACCCCCTGCACCAGAGTAGGCTTCTGAGGTCTGGGTGAACTGGGTGGGGCCCGCTCTGGTGCTGGGAGCCCGCAGTCCTTGGCACAGGGGTGGGGCTGGAGACGCCGTGAGTGTGCAGCGCGTGTGAGTGAGTGTGCGGGGGCGTGCGCCCCCGTGTGCGCGCGGCGTGCGCTCGCCAGGGAGGTGCGGGGATTCAGCGAACCCGAGCGCCTCTCCGGCTGTCGCGGTGCGGAAGTCTGGATGCGTTGGCGCGCATGTTAGCTTCGGCAGCCCTGCCCTTACTGCCGGGCAGCAGGCCTGCGGGCCCCATTGAGAAGTAGCTCTTTCTAGGCCTGCTGCGCCTCTGGCCGCGCCCTCGGTGGTGCGCAGGGTGCCGGTGCCCGAGCCCGATAGCGCTTAGGGTTGAGCCTCCAGGGACTTATCTCATCAGCCTTCCTAGTCTGTGCTGCAACCTTCGACGAGGCCGTCCGAATCTGCTGGTGTGGCTGGGGTGGACTGGCCGGTAGTGGCCCTGTGCGCGCCTGTGGATTGGGCCCGGAGCTCCCCAGAAGCGAAAGCGGCAGATGTCGTTGGTCATCGTCGCCCTCGCCCCACCTGTCGCGGGTGGACTTTGGTGAGGGTCGGAAGCGTAGGAAAGGGGTTTCGAAGCGGGCAGCAGTCAGACCTTGAGTAGCAGCCTCATTGTGGAGCTGCCAAACTCTCTCTAGCGGTGGAATCTGCAAATCTCTGCCAGAATGGAGATGAAAACGCGACGGGAATGGTGGCCCTGTCCTTTTTCCCTTGCAAGTGTTCCGCATCCTTAGGGACTCCCTGCTTCTCCACCCACGCCAGTGTGCACCGGGTGGGTTAGTTATTTGTGTCGAGCCAAGATTTCTGTGTGTCTATGCGTATGTGTAAGGCTGTGGTGCACAGGTAAAACGGAAGCTGGGAACTTTTTCATCATTCAAAGAGAAGGAAGAATGGAGGCAGTAGCATTTTGTAGTGTGCTTGCCACTCCTAGCCTAAAGAACAGTTCTTGTACAACGTTTCTGACGTTACTAAACTATTCATTTTACATTGATTTTCAAAAACTAGCCTACAATTTCGGGTTGTGCGTTGCTTTTTCTTTTTCAATCCTGTGGAGCGGGATAGACTTGGGGAGATAGAAATGACCTCGTTCCAAAGTTTATTTATCCAGTCATTTCAAAATACAATGCTGGTTATTATTGCAGAAGTTTTGGATACTTTATTAATTCAAGGACACAATTTATGCTTACTACTATGTTTAATGAATAGTTCACAGATTTCTTTGCATTTATTATGTGACTGCATTATAAGCTTTAAAATGTACAAGTGAAAGGTAAGAGATAATGAGCACAGAGACCTCATAATTTGATAAGAACTGGTATATAGAATGTTTTTCGACAAGTTTTGGTTTATCTAATTGTAGATGAGACTTTTTATGCTAATTATTCCATAGTAGAAGATACGTTTATTGACTTTGCATAACAGTGAAATTGCTTATTTTCTGTGTATCTCTACATTTTGGAGAACTCTTTTAATATTAACTCAAACATATTTGATGTAGATGGAATAATAAAACCTTATGTACATGATTTAAAATTTCTTTGCTGACTTGTAGTTGGTGGGGGTTCAGCTTATTTCTTCTAGAAAGAAGTTTGAATTTTGTCATCAGGCTATCAAAATGAGTACCTGGCTTTAAGCTTTCCTTTGGAAGGTTAGTCATTTCCACCATGTACACTTTTCCCTTTAATTATGCTTGGTAGAGGCAAATTTTGTATAAAGACTGTGTGTAAACTTACAATTCCAGTTACTGTCTGTCATATTTGCAGTGAAGCTGAATATTTTCTCTAAAAGAAGGATGACTTCACCTGATAAGAAGATAGTAGTAAACTGGGTTTAATTTTTACTAGAAGAAATAGAAAGAAAATGAATGCCACACTTTTTTAAGGGAGTTACTATTAAAAGAACTGATACTAGAAAGAGAAACACATTTTTTGTCTTACTGAACCAATTATGGGTTGTCTTATCCTGTTGGTGAGGTTAATGGTTTGTTTGTAAGGTCAAGGATGGTTTTACAAAAGTCACACCCTACTTAACTCTTCTCTAAAACCTTGGATGATTTAATGTTTTACAAATTGCAAATGGTAAAGTGAGATTATTTGAAAGTATCCTCTAAGATGAGCATGTAGGTACAGATAAACATTTTTTCCCCCACTGTGTTTTACTTTGGTAGTTGGTCATTTTGTTTCTTTCCAATTTGGGATATTTTGGTCCATCTCTACCTTTTTAGAGTAGTCTTTAAGACTAGTGATTACAAAATATTTATACTAGTCTGAATGGAATTTTTAAAAATTCTACTTTCTTCAAAATGCTTTTTTATTATTGGCCTCTTAAATAACCATGCTGAAAAATACTGCTTTCATTAAAAAAATAAATTTTTTTAAAAGTTTGGAAGCAAGAATTAAACCTCATAATTCCTACTCTACTAGTTTATTGGCCTGAAATTGACCTTGCTTTTCTTAGTGCAGTCTTCAATGATTAATGAGATTTATTTACCAAAATTCAGAAGGGGTGTGTGTTGGACTTCCTATTTATAACCTTATGATTTTTCATTGACAGATTTTTAAATTTTTTTCTTGTTATTTTGGTAGTAGGCCTGGGGTAAAGCCTGAGATTAAAGGGTGTGTGGGTAAGGATTTTGTGGGGACCTGAACATTTCAATATGGGCTTGCTTTATTTTGGAGGGGAAAATAATTTCATTTTGGGGTTCCTGGTATCATTCAAGTTTACTGTGTATTAGATTTATGTATTTCCATGTCTCTGTGTGTCTTTCTCTTTGGCCTGGGTTTCAACTTTTTATGTTTGCCCCAGTCCCTGTTCACTGCTGAGACATTTAGTAAGACTTGAGAGATATTGTTGAATGACTAAGTGAACAGTTGAATGCCTGAATGTATACAAAAAAGTATTCCTCAGATTTGGTGGGAAGCCACTGTACAAGCAGAGAGATGTTTCTTCCTTTAAAAAAACAAAAATCCATTGCCTTTCCGTAATTATATATTACATTTGAGTAGGATAACAATATAATTGCCATTCTGGGACACTTTTGAAAGTTAAAAGGGGTACTATAAATAATTATGCCAAGGGGTATTAACTGTGAACTGAGACTTATGGTCACCCTACTTTTGAACAACTTCCTTCTTTAACTGGGATCATATTTATCTCCTTACCTGAGAAATTAGACACACTTGCTAGTTAATGTTTGCAAACTTTTCTGTTTGTAGAAGCTTCACTTGTAGTCAGTTGTTGGGTGCCTTTTGCTTAGTCATCTGTGGCTTCCCTATCCAGATGCCTGTGGGCAGTTTTTAGCCATCCTTAATTTTTCTTGTTTTCATTGTTTACAGGATAGTGACTTGGGTTTTCTGTTTGTTTCAGCTTCTCTTAGCTGGAAACATTGTATCCTTTAGCCTTGGCTCTACTTTCTTCAGTCTGTTTCTGTGTAGCATTTAGTGCCTATCTAAGAATTTCACATGGGGCCTTCCTCTTGCTGCTGATGACAGGAGATCCATTGATACCCTTCCAACACTTCATGCCGGGATGAGGCCATAGGCAACTGCAAGTGTTATAGGTTGATATATTTTTCAAATATTCTAAGAATGGATGTTAGTGGAAAGACATACATTTTGGGGGAAGTTTATATTACCATCTTTTAATTGCTGTTTATGGGAGATGGGGGTAAACCCCTTAGTATAATTTTGTGGTAGATTTCTTTATAGGAATTTCAAAGAGGAGATTTTTTTTTGCTGATTTCTTGCTTTACTTTTTTCTTTTTCACCGTTGTCGTCTTCCTCCTCTTAGTGCCTGTGCAGGCACACTCAGTTAACACATAGCAGAGTCAGCCTTGTGATTAAACACCAGGACTAGAGTGGAGTGTCTGCACCTTGGTTTCCCCTGAGTTGCTCCCCTGGGTTCTGTTTGTCTTCTATTCTTGACTTGGCACCTGTATAACAGGGATAATCAGTTACTATGCTTTGTTTACTATGAAGTTATGACTATTTCCTAGACTTCCACATCAGTTCCAGTGCAGGAGGTGAATAATTACTTGAAAGCTCCCCTGCTTGCAAGTCCAGACTGAGGTTTTGGGTTAATTTCTTTCTTTGGTAGTTGAAAAATATATTTTAAAGTATAAATATTTTTCCAGTGCAGTTTAAATAAGATTTAAGACTTTTAAGACTATCTTTATTTAGAACTAAGATGCTCAGATTTTTCTAATGTTCTTTCTTGATTTTCAGTCTAAATTTGTAAAACTCTAAATGAAATCTGTTTTACTTTGTGATAAATGTAGCCCTGAAAAGTGAAGTGAAAATACATATCTATATTTGGCACCCAACTGTATAACCAGCAAGTATCGACTGAAACATTTTTTTCCTGCCTTATAATTTATGATTTAAAAAATAGCTTGGAAGTTCTAAGAAGTCCATGATTTATGAAGGATTCTGTATAAGACCCTCCACTACGTGCCTTAATATCCTAATATTTTTCAAGTTAAAAATAACCATAGAGCTAGTAGTGAAAACTACCTACTCTAACCATTTCACAAATGAGGTGATAAGCTTTTAGATGAAGTATGCCCCAAACATTTAAGATAGGATTCCATGTATAAAATGAATAAATACACACTTTTCAGAAACATGATTGTTATGCAAAAGGCCGCACAGGCATGAAGACAAGGAAGTAGGCTTTGGAGCCAAACCAGATGGGATTCAGTTGAGTCCTACACTGACTCTCAAATAGTTTCATTTGATCAAATATTTAAAATGGGGATAGTAACTTCTATCATGGAATTAGGATTAAATGCCATAAAATGTTTGGGGGCATATAGAAGAAACTAAAAATATTAGCTTCTACTTTTTTTTTTCCGTTCTCCATTTAAAATCCACTTACTGAAGATATCAATGTGACCTTTATAACAATAATATTGAGGAAAATCTTTGGGGGTAATTATATGAAATAAAAAAATTTACCACTAGGTAGCAATTTTTGCTACATTAAAATTTACTTTATGCTAAAACCAGAGGCTTCATTGTTGAGGTAGAATCAATTTTTAATTATCTAGATTTCTTGGTTACCCACTTTGAAAATAGTTTCAAAATACTGAAAGGTAATGTGTCTGATATTCATATCCAGTGAAATTCTAAAGGTTGATGAACATAAGTTCCTTGGAATGATGTTTTTGGTGCATGAGCTCCTTCCAGTTTCTAAAACTAAAGAAACAAGTACCATTAATTTAGTAAACTGCCCATTTCCTTTGGCTAAAACTTTTCTGTGTTGGGTAAAAAAATAACCAAGTGACAGACTCCTTGCCTTTTCCCTTACAGTTTTTCTTCAGTTTGAGACTGCTGTACAGTACTGTTGCTACTTTTTCAGGCTCTCTGCCTGTGTTGGTAAAATCAATCAGCTCAGCTCATTTGTCCCCCTTCCATCCTCTCCTTCCCCCTAGTTGAACACAACAACAGAATAGTCAACAACCAAAGAAACCTTCAGAGTTGGAAAAGAGCTTTGGGGAATTTTCTTGATCTCAACAAATTAACCCAATTAACAGGGGAGTCAGGAGATAAAGGTAGATTCTCTTACACATTAATTCCCCAGTTAAGAGGGGAAAGGCACAGAGGAGATGCTAGAACCCTTAAGTAATGCAGCAACTAAAAAGAAGTGAAAAGAGTTGTTTTTCTGTCTTCAAAATTATTTTCCAAGTGCCTCCCAATCAGTTACCTCACAGCAATCTTATAAAGAATTTTTATTATTGCTATATATGGCTCAAATGAGTAGACACAAAAAATTTATTGCATAATAATAACATCACACATCTGTAAAGGGCTTTGCAGCATGCAAAACATGTTCATCGACCTCGTCTCATTTGATCCACGTAACAGCTGTATTGGGGAGGAAGGGTGGTATTATTGGCCTCATTTTAAAGGTTGCTGTTTATGCAAGGTCAGGAGGCAGAAAGTTCTTAGCAAGGCACAAAGATCCCCATTCCTCCCTTGTGTTTTAAACCCTAGCCTCAGCATTCTGTTTTTCTATAGAATACTGTAAGTCTGGTAACTGCAACAGCACTAGGACGGTAAAAAGACCATGGTAAACCCCTAATTTTTCTTGTATCTTTATTTAGCTTCATTAGGTACTCTTAGACTGTAGGTAAAGTTTACTAGCAGAATAGTGGGAACAAGCATGGTAACATGTTTGAGGATTCATTTAGCTGAATAAACTCAAAATTACTTTTTAATTGAATTAATTAGTTATTATACGCTATATAACCTGTACCTGGTATTACCTCCTGCTAGTTTCATCCTCTTTTGCAGTTAGAATGCACATAATTGCTTTGTAAATTGTGTTACTTGTTAAATTACAGGTTTATTTTTGTATTTCATGTTTAGTATCTGGAGTAGAACAGAAAAATTATTATGCCTGTGCTCCCTTGGGACTCTTTGGAAATTGTACAGTGACATCTTCTGGGATTTACTCTGGTGAGTTGAAGTTTGCTTTTTCTGTTTGTTAACTAGTTGAATGTGAGCACGCTATCATAATGTGCTTTAAGGATTACATAAATAGATGAATATATAATGTCAGTGTATTCTTGCAAATGTTTGTACTACAATTACAAAGTTTTTAATGGTCAGAACTGAAAATGGGATTGCGGTATGCTAACATTATTAAAAATGTTGGATTCTTTGAGTACATTTTTAAATTTCTGGAAGATGAGTTCTTATGGAATACTATTTCAGAATATATTGTAGTTAGAGATAGTTACTATAGTTTTGGGGACATTTTAGTAAAAACATAATCTACAAAAGTTGGTGAAATAATATGCAAAAAGTTCTAGTTGTACATACATAAAGGATGTCTAACAGGTGGCTGAAAGCAGAATCATTTTCACCTAAGTTTGTAGCAGTTCACTGCCAATGTGGCATTCCTCTTAGCACACTGAATTTAAACTGTTTAGAGTATGGAATGCTGTTGTCTTTTTTTCCCCAATGTGTCATCTGTGCATCTGTGTTGACATAGTTGTCTGTATGACTTCAGGTCTTTGAAGGGTAAATAGTAATGATCTTTGTAGCTCTTTAGCATCTTGAAAACTATCTTTTTGAGAGTCTGTGCTTTGATATATCATTCTGCTTGGCCAGTATATTTGTAAGTCCTTGCTTTGACTAACTTAGGGAGATTATAATCCTTGGAAAAGGCACTTTTATAATAATGGATTTCTAAATTAGCAGTCAGCTAAGAAATGATTCAGAGGAATGATAGGGAGAAATAAATGCCCATTACTGTTAAGAAGATGTACCCAGGGCTGGGGTTGTGGCTCAGTGGTAGAGTGCTTGTCCCACACGTGTGAGGCACTGGGTTTGATTCATAGCACTGCATATAAATAAGTGAATAAAATAAAGGTCCATCAACTACTAAAAAAAATTTTTAAAAAGATGTACCAAATCAAGTTTATAAAAATGCATTTTAAAACATTGAAAAAAATAGAAACACTACTAAAATTTCCAGGTTTCAAGACAAGAGTAAAAAGTTTAAAAAACATAAGTATAAGGTATATTTAGAGGATTTTAAATAAGAAATAATGTAGCTATCTCACTAACTCAATTGAAATAAAGCACAAACCTAGGAGTGGATAGAAACTATAGGAATATATTGGCGTGTGTGTGGCTATGTCTACCTCTATGCATATGTTATATGTTTTATATATGTATATGTTATATATGTGTTATATTGCAAGTAAAGTACCATTCTAGCAGAGCTGCAAAAGGTGAAATGAATCAACATAGGAGGCAGCAAGTTTACCTATCATTGATGGTGATCAGACATATAGTAGATAACCATTAAGATTCTTTTGGACTCTAAGATTGTACAGTCTAAACAATTATAAAGTTTGGAAGACCATCTAAAACTTGGAAATATATGACAAAGACTTTTTTCATTTTTAATGTCAGTTTTGTTTTTTGGGGGGGACGGGATGTTGTAGGGGATTGAACTCGGGCACTCAACCACTGAGCCACATCCTCAGCCCTATTTTGTATTTTATTTAGACACTATGTCTCACTGAGTTGCTTAGCACCTTGCTTTTGCTGAGGCTGGCTTTGAACTTTGAACTCTCTACCCTTGTACCTCTGCCTCCTGAGCCACTGGGATTACAGACGGACACCACCTTGCCCAGCTAATATCAGATTTTTGAAGTAAACTTACATATAGTAAAATTTACTCTTTTAATTAGCATTCTGACAAATGTATACAGTTGTATAATCACCACTACAATCAATTTTTATAATATTTCCATCAACCTCCAAAATTTCTTTGTGCCCCTTTCTTGTCATTCCTTTCCTGAACCCCAGCTCTTAGCAATCCTTGATCATTGATTTCTTGGTTTTGCCTTTTCCAAAATGTCATATAAATGTATTCATACAGTATACAGTGCTTTCTATTTGCCTCTATCATTTGATATCTTCCTAGTTTGCATTTCTTCATTGCTGAATGATACTCCTTTGTATGGATGGACTTCAGTTTGTTCATCTGTTTCCCTCAGAAAAGTGTTTGGATTCTTTCCAGTTTTTGGTAATTATGAAGCTCTTATAAACATTCATGTTCTGATTTTTGTGTAGACATATATTTTGATTTTTCTTGGATAAATAGCTAGGAGTAGGATAGCTGAGTTTTTTAAATAAGTATTAACTCTATAAGCAAGTACCAAACTGTTTTCAAAAATAACTGTACCCGGGCTGGGGCTGTAGCTCAGTGGTAAGAGCGCTTGCCTAGCATGCGTGAGGCAATGGGTTCGATCCTTAGCACCACATATGAATAATAAATGAACAAAATAAAGATCCGTCAACAACTAAAAAATAAAAATAAAAAAAATAACTGTACCCTTGGAGACTTTATGTATCTAATATGCTAAACTGTATGCCAATGAAGGAGTTCAAATCTCATTCAGCACACATTTATTTGTATTTTAAATCTAATTTTAATGTTTGGTTAGATATTTTCATCCCAAAGTGGATTAAAAACAATAAATTAGAAGGAGGGCCTTAAGGATAGATTGTTAGTGATTGTTAAGAAGGCAAAAATTATGCCTACCAACATGACTAAAAAGGGGCAGGAACTTAAAAGAGTGAAATTCTTTTTAATCTGATTAATTTCAAATTTTAAAAAGGCAGGAACTTGGGTTAAATTCTCTTACTGATGTGTTCTATATAAAAGTTCCCAAACCTATATGCATATTAGAATCACCTGGAGTTCATTGAAAAATGTTACAGCCCAAATATACCCCAGTTAAGTTAAATCACAAATCTGGGTGGAACACAGATAACAGTAATTTTGAAGCTCCTTGTATGATTTCAATGTATAGACAAATTTGGGAGCCATATACTGGAATCATGCATGATGTAATCAAAGAAGTATTGGATTTTGAGCCAGGATACTTGGGTTGTAGTTTTGGCCACTAACTATTCTCATGGCTGCAGGCAAGCCCTGGCCTTCATGGCTTTTATGTCTACTTGTCTACTCTAACTGTAGAGCTTCCAGGTGGGTGAACTCCAAGGTGATTCTGGCATCAAAACTAGGTGATTCTAGTCATCTCTAGACTAACATTAGTCATGCTTAGAAGACCCCATTTCTCAAAGAATGACTGTATTCTTTTTTTTAATATTTATTTTTTAGTTGTAGGTGAACACAATATCTTTATTTTATTTTTATGTGGTGCTGAGGATCGAACCCAGTGCCTCCTGCGTGCTAGGCGAGCATGCTACCACTGCGCCATAACCCCAGCCCAGAATGACTGTATTCTTAATGGTTTATTTTAGGTACTTAAAAAAAAAATAAAACAAAGCCTATTTATTTGTTTCCATAAGGAAAAACTTAGAAGGATCCCTTTAACCCTGCCTTAGATTTTTTTTCACTTGGCTATTATTTTTATTTTTTATTGGTGCATATTTCACTTCGAGTTCTTCTTGAAAAAGTTTATATTAAAATTGTGACTGTTTTATATGTTTAAGATTGTTCTGTTCATATCTGTTTCATAGGGTATTGCTATATGTTGCTAAGTACAGTTAAATCATATAAAACAGTGTTTTGTTTACTGGTGGTGAAATTTTTGATAAGCTTGATTCTAAAAAAAGTTCTAGAATACAGTAGTTTCCAAAAAGCAGTTTCATAGCAGTTATGAAACATAACAATTTTTCAGAGCATCTATGGAACTAAGGCATCTGAGTTATAATTTTAGAATATTATAGGAAGCTTTGCCTTCTGGAGAGTGTATAGGAAGTATATAGGAAGTTTGGCTTTCTGGAGACTATTCAGGCTGTACAGATTCCAGGCAAGTTGTGGTATGACTGCTCATTCTGGTACAGTTTCCATGCAGGTTCTGGTATGACTTGCTTGTCCTAGTGCAGTTTCCATGCAGGTTGTGGTATGACTGCCCATCCTAGTACAGATTCCATACAGGTTGTGGTGTGACTGCTCATTCTGTTACAGATTCTATGCAGGTTGTTTTGTGACTGCTCATCCTAGTACAGTTTCCATGCACGTTGTGGTATGACTACTCATCCTGATACAGATACTAGGTAGGTTGTGGTATGACTGCTTGTCCTAGAACAGATTCCATGCAAGTTGTGGTGTGACTGCTCATTCTGTTACAGATTCTAGGAGGGTTGTGGTGTGACTGCTCATCCTAGAACAGATTCCATGCAGATTCTGGTATGACTGCTCATCCTAGTACAGATTCCATTCAGGTTGTGGTGTTACTGCTTATTCTCTTACAGATTCAAGGCAGGTTGTGGTGTGACTGCTCATCCTGTTACAGATTTTAGGTAGGTTGTGGTATTACTGCTCGTCCTAGAACAGATTCCATACAGGTTCTGGTATGAGTGCTTATCCTAGTGCAGATTCTAGGTAGGTTGCAGTATGACTGCTTGTCTTAGTATAGATTCCATACAGGTTGTGGTGTGACTGCTCATTCTGTTAGAGATTCCAGGCAGGTTGTGGTATGACTTCTCATCCTTCTGACTGCTCATATTCTTTGGGCATATTTTCTTCCTTTCTTCTTCAGTAACTTCTGTTTATAAGCAGTAAAAGTAGCAACAGGCACTCTGTTGGTAAATGTGTAAATTGTACTTTTAAAAAACACATTTATGTAAAATTTTAGTTGAAAGTAATAAATGCATTCCCCTTATAAAAAATGAAAAATTTTGTATAAAGCTTGTGGTAGTGCTATAAAACTCAAAAAGCATATATTCTTTTGCTCGGAAATTTTACTGCTAGAATTTTATTTTACAAATATTTCCCCATGTGATTATTCCTAGTATGTCATTATATATTTTATGTAGAAGATGTGTTAAGAGAAGGCAGCAAAAATAGACTTATCAAGTTGGTATAGGGGATCTAACAACAGGTCTCCATGTCTTTTGACATTTCAGCCAAAGCTTTAGAGATTTGAAATATTTTTAATAGGTATGCTACTGATAAATACATATACATAATGGGAAAGTGCTACATCACTTAATTCTTTGAGTTTATTATATGAAATACTATTAGGATGCAGTATTTCTCTGAAAAAAATTCTTTGAATAGCAGTTTTGAAACTTTAGAGCTTTCTTCAAAGCTGGTCTAAGGAACTAAGGGCATTTAGATTATATTTTCAAAATATTGGTACTTGTACTGAAAGTATAGGAGGGTTGGACTCTTGGAGAGTGTTCAGTGGTTTCGCAGATTTTATACAGGTCACAATCATTTGAATGTTCTCATTGTTATAGACTAGGTTCTGCTGCATACATGTGTTGTGTGTCGTAGTTTGGACTTCTTTATTTTCACCCAAAATTCAAAA
Organism: Geosciurus inauris; assembly: GCA_004024805.1. Lineage (NCBI taxonomy): Eukaryota > Metazoa > Chordata > Mammalia > Rodentia > Sciuridae > Geosciurus > Geosciurus inauris. The sequence goes on along the minus strand of PVHX01003827.1, from coordinate 32,156 downwards.
GTGCATGCTGTACTCACTGACTTAAACATGTGCTGTGTGTGTACACTTTTCTAGAATTAGTATTATCTTGTCTAGTATTACCTAATTGAATTCTCATGTAATTCAAAGAAATAAAGTAGTATGTGCTACCTTTGCCAGGTCTTTCATACTTAATAAATAATTCAGTGCTATTCTTACTAGTTGGATTGTGAGGAAATTTGTTATTGAAGATTTTTAAGTATCATTTTAAATTATATTTGCTTTCAGTACTTGTTTTAAGAAGCTCAATTTTAAAAGCATGGTTGAACTATAAGTTGATTTTTTCTAATTTTATTTTTTGTTCTGTGCTCTTCTGTCCATAGAAATTTTGTGGCTTCTCTTGCTATAACTTAAAACTTTTTTCTGTTTTGTTTCCAGTCTTTAAACACATATGAAAAGTACTAATGGAAGCAAGAAAGCATCTTGAGTCTCTGATTTTTAATGATCTTCAATGCATAAGTTAGCATCAGGCCTGATTTCTTGATTCACTGTTTATTGGTGCAATGGAAGTCCTGCTTGTTGCACATTCCTGTGGTGTTGGCTTGCAAGGGCACTTTGTAATCCTTTATCTTGGCAGTGTGCTTTTGGGATACAGGTTTATTTTAGAGTATGAAATAAAATGCTCAATTATGAATAGGCTTACTAAAAATAACAAGCCTATAAGCAGTTTTTTTCTTGGTAAAACCTGAGGAATATGCTGCCGAACATAAGCTATCTCCAGTTGTAGTCACTGTAGCTTCATATACTAATGAATGCTTTTTAATAAAAAATTGGAGGCTGGGGTCTATGTAGCTCAGTAGTAGAGCACATGGTAAGCATGCAAAAGGCCCTGAGTTTAGTCCCCAGGGAGGTGGGGCCGGGGGAAAGAAGGAAGGAGGAAAAGAAAATGAATTTTGCTGTGGAAAATATTGACCATCCACATATCAAGATATCATGCTGGCCAGGCACAATGGTGCATACCTGTAGTTCCAGCTGCTGTAGGTGGAGGAGGGAAGATAAGCTCTTTTTGAGACTTGCAATCTTTAATGTCATCTTATTGTAGTAGTCAAATTCTGGAATTAGAAGATACTTCAACTTCTTCAGATGGAGAAGTACCTAAGCAGGTTCTAGTCTAACACACACACACACACACACACACACACACACACACAAACCTGAAAAGTTGATTCTCTTTCTCAGGATTTTGCCTCAGTATTTAAATCCAGTTGTGAAATTCTTAGGAATTTAATAACAAAATGTTTCCTTTTTAGTCACATTGAAGAATGGAAGAAGGTATGCTGCTTAGTAAGCATTCTGTCCTTTAAAAAAATGTAAGGTGATTGTGAGAGTCCTGGTTCTAGTGTGCATGTTCCTGCATGAATATCAAGACCTGAAGATGCTCTTGTCCATATGGTGATACATACTATAGAGATCAATGAAAGCACCCAAAGAGCTGTTTTAAGAATACATTGTTGTGGGGCTGGGGCTGTGGCTCAGTGGTAGAGTGCTTGCCTCGCATGCGTGAGGCACTGGGTTCGATCCTCAGCACCACATAAAAATAAATAAATAAAATAAAGATGTTTGTGTCCATCTACAACTAAAAAAATATTTAAAAAAAAAGAATACATTGTTGTTTGGTACGAAAGGACTGATGTTTAATATCTAAAAAGTGCAGTTTTCCAGATCTTAGAATTGCTTGTCAGAAATTCAGCAGGTAGCAGCTAGATATGTAATATTTAAAATCAGCCTTTCATGTTTCAGTGAGAATCTCATTCAGAAATTTTATCCAGAGTGTGGACCTGTTTTGCATTGGCCTCAGTTGCTAGGTTACATTTTTATGTCAGAGGATATAAGAAATCCATAGTTCTTTAACTTTGTGTTTAAGTAGTATTTTCTCTAATGAGTTGTCTGCCTCAGCAAAATATAGGTTTCTTATACTAAGCTGCTTGGTTGAAATTTCCAAAGTGCTTAAACCATGTATGTTTCTTCTACTTAACCCAAGTTAAACCATTTTCTCCCAGGTAGATGTCCGAAGATCTTTTTAAATAGTTTTGCCTGATCCAGGTAATATTTCATTATGGTGTTATTGGCTGCTGGAAACTTAAGTGATGATACTTATCCATCCAACAGCAGTGTGTATTTCATGTTGCATCTGGGAACTTTATACATTTCTTCACCTACTTCCTTCACTTTTCTAGTTTTCCAGATACTTATTTGCTAGCCAGTATCATTTTTGCCTATTTCTTTAGACCCTGTATCCTGCCATCCTTCATCTTCAACCTGAGAGATTCTAAGAATTCCAAGTGGTTTGTCTTAGTATAGTAGGACTGGTTTAGTGTGGGAAGAAACTTGATGATTCTATTGTCCACAGAAACTTGTGTTTGCTCTACTCCTCCTCCTGCACCTTTCTCCTCCCTTCCTCCACCCCTCTTCATCCCTTTCCTCCTCTCCCTCCTCCTCCTTCTGCTCACTCTTTTTTTTTTTGGGGGGGGGGTACTGGAGATTGAACCCAGGGGTGCTCTATCACTGATCCTTATCTCTAGCCCTTTTTACTTTTTATTATTTTTTAGATTTTTGGGACCAGGGATTTAACCCAGGGGACACTTTACCATTGAACTGCATCCCCAACACTTTTTATTTGTTATTTTAAGATAGGGTCTCACTAAGTTACTTAAGGCCTCCTAAATTATTGAGGCTGGCTTCCAACTTGCAATCCTTCAGCCTCAGTCTCCTGAGTGACTGGGATTATAGATGTGTGCCACCGAGTGGCCCTTTCTATTTTTTACTTTGAAGAGAGTGTCTTGTTAAATTGTCCAGGCCAGATGTGAGCTTAAGATTGTCCTCCCTCCATCTTCCAAGTTGCTAGGATTACAGGAGTGCACTATTGTTCCTGGTTGTTCACTCTTCTTTACTGCAACTTTGTACACTGTTGATTTGCTTCGCAATTATTTCCCTCTTGAGCAAAAGAGATAAATTTTAGCCTAGCATTGATATGAATTATTAACCTAATTTAGAATGGACGTGATCTGAATTCATGGATTTTAAGGTCTTTCTAGTATAACAAATGAGAATGAGGTGATTGCTGGGAATCCATGGGTTCTCATTAATTGTTAGATTTGGAAGAGACTTAGATGAGTGTCTCGCTGCCTGCTTGTGGATGACATTGCTTGAGTGTCACTCTCTTGGTAGCTTCTTGGGCATGTGCTTATAATCTTTGTGTGGGCCTGCCATTTCCTCCATGGCCTTGGTTATTTTTGTCTTATGACCATCCCTTCCTTGACCTTCAGAATGAATATCAGAGAAAAAGTTTCTGCCCATTGCTACCAGTCAGGACATATAGGTTGGAGGCCTTGGATCTGTCTTCTTGTGTTCTTTGAGAGCTGTAGAATTAGGGAGAAAGGAAGAATTAATTTCTTATTTGGCTAAATGTTTTTGTTTAGCCTAAAAATTTGGTGATACTTCATATGGTCCTCGAAAGTTTATTAGCTGGGAAATCTTATTTTATGTATATCAGAATAGCTGGTAGTCACTATTCTGATCGTACCAACAGCAACAGCAACAAAATTGCACAATGGAATATAAATTTGTTTTTACATTAATAAAATATGATAAGGCTACTTATTTTAAATCTAGAAGGGTTGAGAGGCTAGGGTATTTTTGTAAAATAAAAATTGGAAATAGTCTAAGTTTTAGAGTAAATAGTGATCCCTGTATTGATCCCTTTGACATTTGCTTTGCTTCAGGAATCATTATGAATGTTTGTTTTCAGTTGTGCTGTAAACGGGGACCATAGTAAGAACAAGAATAGCATCTGGTACTCCACAGTCTTCTAATAAAGGAAGGTAGAGCATGCAATGGAGGAATAAGGTTTCATTTTGTTTTTAGTTTTCCAATTGGATTTGAAGTGAATATAGAGCTTAAAGACATGCTTCAATTAGGAAATAGTTACTTGTTTTATGAAAAGATTCATAAAAATTATGTGATATACTAGCCTTTAAAATAGATTTTGCTATCTTAAACTCAATTATTTGACATTTCAATTAGTGATCTGAGATATTTAAAACTGTAACCTATATCCAATTGAAGATGAAGCAGAAATAACATTTCTCAGAAATGACATTGTCACTGTTTCCCTTAGTGTCTGGTTTTCCCAAATTTGTTTTATGTATAACTTTCTAGGAACCTAAAATATCTGTGCTACTTCTTGTCAGTGGGGCTTCTCAAACTGTGTAATGTGATAATTGTAATGAACATGTTAGTATTCATTATGAATCATTCTGCAATTTATTAAACTATTCAGAAGAATGATGTCTGAGGTATTGTGAAATATCTCAAAATATGCTATATTTTATGATTAAATAGCCATGTAAAATGACATCTAATATTTTACATATTTTCAAAAATAAAAATTCCATGACATTGAATTTACGGTTAACTTGTAAACTGTAAAATGAGTTTTAAAAAAGGATTCATTGGGGATGTGGATGGGACAACATTTACAACATTTGGGGGAACCTTCTTCAGAGACTCCTCCATACCCTAAGAATATATATTTTTTAGGTCTAAATAGAATTCTTCACAAACACTGACTAGCTTGATCAATTGTATAATATGGCCCTTAAATACAGTTGAACAATTTCAGATATAAAGAGCCAAGCACTTACTTGGGTTTAAATGAGGAAAAAATGTAATTCTCAAGTTGAAAATATTTTGAAAATTCCTTGTGAAACTTTCTCTGCTTACTTTTATTTGCTGCATGTTGAGATCTGGATTTGATTTAACAAACTTTATGTGGTTGCAGGCAGTATTGGTACTAGAGTATTATTTTCTGTTTGCTTTTCCATCTGCACTTTTTCATAGTACTTCAGGCTTTCATTTAACCTGCTTGAGTTCTTGCAGGCAGAGAGGTAGTGGTCATTTCATTTGCTTAAATGTTCAATAGACTTGGAGAAAAATCTGTCAATTGGTCATCAGCTACCTTTCAGATGAGTGTCATTTCATGGCTTCCCAACTTCTAAAATCATCCAGTGTGACTTAAGGTTCTGTGTATTATACTCTTCTAATCTGAGTCTGTTTACTTTTAGGAGTGTGCAGATTGGTGCCTAAAATGGAAGTAGATATAAATGGGGAGTCCAGAAATACCCTGACCACCCTACCCTTGCCCGTGGCTGAGGTGAGCTCCCCGGGAAAAACAGAGGCGGAGAAGCCTCGCTGCTCCAGCACACCTTGCTCACCCATGCGGCGAACTGTGTCAGGCTACCAGATCCTCCACATGGACTCTAACTATTTGGTTGGCTTCACAACTGGCGAGGAACTCCTGAAGTTGGCCCAGAAGTGCACTGGAGGTGAAGAGAGCAAGGGAGAAGCCTTGCCTTCCTTTCGCTCCAAACAGCTGGATGCAGGACTTGCACGTTCCTCTCGATTATATAAAACCAGAAGTAGGTACTACCAGCCATATGAGATTCCAGCTGTCAATGGCAGAAGGCGAAGGCGAATGCCTAGCTCAGGAGACAAGTGCACTAAATCCTTACCTTATGAACCTTATAAGGCCCTCCATGGGCCGCTGCCTCTTTGTCTTCTTAAAGGTAAGAGGGCTCACTCCAAATCTCTGGACTACCTCAATCTAGATAAAATGAACATCAAGGAGCCAGCTGACACGGAAGTGCTACAATACCAGCTTCAACACCTAACCCTCCGTGGGGACCGAGTGTTTGCTAGGAATAATACATGAACAACTCACAGTTTAAGTCACTTTAGGTCAGCCTGCACTTGGCTAGAGAAAATCCACTGTTGTACTCTGTACATGACTCTTCACATTATAGATGGTTATATCAGCTAAGTGTTCCTGGAATATAAAAATTGTTTGGATCAAATTTTGAATACAGGAATGAAATCACAGGTACTTGGGGGGAGGGTATCATGCTAGAGCACGCAACTGCAAAGAAATCAGAATGTTGACCGTTAGTTTGTATAGCTCTTTAGCTAGGGGGGAAAAAAGGCTTTGGGACAGTAATTTCATCTTTATGATTCTGACACTCAAATTGGGAATGTTATCTGCTTGGTTGTTGCTGACTTGGTATGATTCATTAGAAATTTATATCTTAAGTACACAAGTACTTCTTGAAACTCTGTATTTTACTATAAAAAGTATGTAATGATTTGTTTTATGAAATTTAGAACTTGAACATTGCTGAATTGGACCACTTTTTATTTTTAAATATTGAGTTTAAATATTTTATAACTGGTTTTGCACTGAAAAAATTAACATTTCAGATTAAGAGAATAATCTTTCTTCACTTCTCTCAATAATATTATTGAGCAATGAATTTTTTATTTCCGCATGGAAAGTTATTGATCTCTATGGCTGTAAAATATTTCTTTATAGCATTATTAAAGTGTGTCTTAATAAAATTAAATTTGGGATACAAAGTATTTATTTTACAATGGGTGGGGGGGGAAGCTTTTCCAGAAAGTTTCCAGTATGAAGTTTTCATAAGTTGAAAAAGTTTCCTTAGTGCTTATTTTCTAATTTAAAATTCACTTGGAACTTTACAATGGAAAGGATTCTTTTAATTGTGGGTTATAGGCGTAAGACTGTTTGCATCTGAATTTTCTGTAAGTGAATGGGACTTTAATAGAAGATCTCATGATTTCTACTATTGAATGCTTAAACTAAGTATGATACTTAATTCAGCATGGCATTGGGTCATTCCAGTTTTAGTTCTGTGCAACACAGCACTCATTGAAATTCCAGTTTCTAGGATTAGTGTAGGAGACTAAAGTGCTTCTGTAATTTTAATGGGTTAATCCTGGATTACTTAACAATTTATGTCAATTGCACTGGTTCAATTTGTTGCTAAAGAAATAATGCCCTGGCTTTAGTAACAAATATAACTCAGCTATTCTTGAATATATTTTGGAAAAAATGTATGTAACTTACCTTTTGTAAACATTTCTATTTCTTTTTGTTCCTTTCATTCTTTTGTTCTTTTTTTTGACTCTTGAAGGTGCAATTTATTACTAATCTGGCATATCTGGCAACATAAAACTGTGTAGTTTGTTTTACTATGGGGAGTGTGAGGTTTCTTAGGTGTTAGCAATCTTGCTTATAAAAGAAGAACACCTTTTAATTAATGAGTGGGTCATTCTTGGCACAATTGTGATTTTTTCCTTTAGCCAGAATGAACAGCAAATTTTATTTAGAGCAAAGTAAGTATTAGGAAACCCTAGGAACTCTTAATCAATGTTTATTATACTTTCACTAAGGCAAACCATGTGGAAGAGCCTTGGGAGGTTGGCCCATATCTGACTGAGTTGATCAGATTTCTTGGTGGGCTGGAAATTTTCAGCTGTTGTATATTTTAAAGTAAATTGCACCTTTGTAACATATTGTACTGATGAATGATCACTAAGATTAACTATATCTATACAGTCAATAGTTTGACAAGAAATAGAATCCTGTCAGATGCCAAAGAGTTGGGATTTTTACGTTTAATGATTAAACACCGTTATTTATTGATGACTTACCCTGTGGAACTGTATTATTTCTAACTATGAAATAAAAGGGTGATGTAAACACATATTGTTATGTGGTGCTTTAAACTAGATCCACCATCAACAGGCTACTTTTGCTTAAGAATTTTACCTAAGCATGTACTTTAAGGCCCTAATTTTGTGAAACAAAAACCAGACACATTTACTTTTGATGCTCGTTAGCACTTCAAGGCAAAGCAAGTTATTCCTGGCAATGATATGTATTCCATTTACTAGAGAACCAAACTGTTTTCCTGTGTGATCTGTACCTGTCTAGGTGCTTAAATTTCTTGAGTTAAATAAAAATACATAGCTTTTTTGTTTTGTTTTGTCTTTTTTACTTAAGGACAGGTGATGCTCAATGGCAAAAACGAAAGGACTGAAAGTGTAAGATATGGCATATTTGCTGTTTCCTCATGAGTAAAGATAGATGATTTAAATTTTGGTTTCCAGAAAAAAATAAAACCCTTCAAAACCCTAGATTAGTAGTTTTTTTTGTCTTGTTTTGTTTTGGCAAGGATTGAACCCAGGGGCACTCTACCACTAAACTACATCCCCAGCCCTTTTCATTTTTTTATTTTGAAACAGTATCCCACTAAGTTACTTAAACTTGTGATCCTCTCATCTTACTTCTTGAGGCACTGGTATTACAGGCATGTGTCATGGGGTATAGCCGTTAGTAGTTTTCTAAATGATTTGCATAGTCCTCTCATTAGTTTAGTCTTACTTTTTCTGTGCTTCATGGAATTGTGCTCCTATGGTGGGTAGCATTTCATTAAAAAAAAAAAAAAAAAGGTATAGGCTGAATCTTTTAGCTCAAAAAAAAAAAAAAAAAAAACACCCAACGTAGTTTCTATTTTTGAACTCTTTTCTTTTTAAAAATTCAATTTGATATGCCACACTAAGTAGGACATGCTTTGGGCCATACTATACCTGATGATGTAATCTTACAATATTTGTTGCCCTAAAACATTGCTATACCATGTAACTTTAGTCTTTTTTCAAATGTGCTATGTGTTAGAGGCTCCGATGATGCATAAAGTAGCAATAGAATTTCAGTCCTTGCCTGAACCTGAGTTGAGCCTTTTGTGCTCCTTTTACTTCCATACAACAGCTCTGGATGCAGGGCTTTTCTGGTCAGCAGTCGTGGAAGATGAGACTCTGAACATGTAAACCCATTCACAACCCACTTCTTCCCGCCCCATCTTCTGGACCCCTACTCAACTGGGCTACTACCATTCCATGTCCATCAAGTCCTGTTCATTTCTCCCCATGTCCCATGGTGTCCATCTGTGGATTGCTGTGTCTTTTTTCTTCCCTGAGATTTATTTAAATGATTTTAATATTTGGGGTTTGGGAAGCTTTTGGAAGATTCTGAATTAATTTTTAAAGGCAAATTGGTCTTTCTCCAGAGAAGGAATATTGAGAAAAGCAACACATTTTTACATATTTTTTCATCCTAAAATCCTTTTGTCTAGGAAAGGTTTTTATTCCATTATAACCACTGAACTTTTTATAAGGAAACTTTTGAATGACCCTGGCCTAAGCGGTTTGTTCTCAACAAGAATAAGTAGGAGGAGAGGCCATTAGAGTTGATAAATGGCTTAAATGTTCTGGAAGAGTTGGGATGGAAAAGGAGCAAGGATGTACATTATTGTAATGCAGAGTACAGCAAGTGTTAAGTAAAATTCCCTTTTTAAACAATGTAATTTGATTAGGGAAATAGAAACTGATGAGGAAGATTGCCTGGGAAATACAATAAATGTGATTACAAAACTAGAAGTGGAGGTTGTCAGCACTTAATGATGCACTTCGAGTAATGCAGTTCTTTTGGTAAGAATTCTGAAATGGACTTCTTTGATATTTTACATTAGGAAAAAAAATAAGGATTTTTTCTGGCTGAGAACAGTGAAACAATCAGAAGAAGAATGGGTCTGATTTGTTAATGCTGAGTTTGCCAAGCCCCTGAACACCACTGTAGTGGGGAAGATGTTGGGAAGGTTTTCTTACCATTTTGAAATGACTTTATACAAGGTTTTCTTAAGTGATTTCAAGAGATAAAGTCTGAAACAAAATCTCAATGTTGTCACCCCTGATCTTAGGGTTGTGTTTGATGTATAGATCTATGGGAGGGCATGGGATGAGAAAAGAGAACTCAGCATCTACTGGGATGGAAGCAAGTAGCTGTGCAGTCAGTGGAGTCCTTAAATGATCCCGGCTGGGGTTACTTCTGGAAAGGAGAGCTTTGATGCTTTTGCTTTTGTGGAAAAGCTAGCCGCACTTTCAAAGTTCCTTCTGAATGTTCTCGAAAAAGTGTCCTTACTGTGTGCCAGTGGAAAGAGGAGGGAACGCTGTGTCCATGAGGTTGACCTTTAACCTGATTGACCAGGAAGAGCATTCTTCACCAAACTTCTATGTTAAAGGATTACACTTGAAAATATATATTTGGAAGACTTTGAATCCTCTACCCCTGGCTGAATGCTTCAGTTAGGGAAATGAATTTATGCAATAAGGAGTTTTTTGATCTCTATGAAATCAGATTCCAGCTAAGGGTTTGGAGCTGGGATGGCCAGTACTGAGCATGTACAACACCAGGCAGGTCGCAGACATCACTAATCCATCTCTGCAGCCTCACTTGGAGTCCAATGGCCTTGTTACCTTTCTTAACCCAGCTATCAGGCAGCTACTATAGAACTGATCAGCAATGCCTAGGAGCTACAACGTTTTTGCCCACTACATTCCCACACCCCTTGCAATGGACAATAGTTTAACATGAAAAATAGTATGAACAGTTTTGAGTAGGAAATCATTTTGGACCCTGCCTTCTAACCCCAATGCACAGGAGAACGGTGCTGCCACCATCACCACAAAGCATGGACTGAGCATATGCAGACACTCTGGGAACAGAAGGTTTGAGACATTTTTCACCTTCAAGGGCAGGCCTGTTATTTGGAGAGGTGGGAAAGATAGCACAAGACCATGCAAAATCAGTGTTTTGTAGATTAAATAGCAACTTAAGAGAGGGGAGCTTCAGTCCTGTGGGACTGAAATCTGAGAAAGAAGTCTTACTCATTTTTCTCTCAGTAGCCTACCCAGCTTATTGATGTGCTCACTTACTGCTGATCTGTATGAAAGCTGAAATGTAAAGATATATTTTTTCTCAAAAGTGCCTTGGTAGGGAAGCCTGGTGAGACAAAAATACGCAGAAGGCAAAATCTTAATAATTGACTCAGAAGAGTCAGGGCATGCTGACTGTGTTCAGTTGTTACCTCTACCTGTGTTCTCGGTTGTCTGCTAAGATGAATTAAACTGACCTACTTTCTAGAAAAACTGAAGCATGGGACTGGTAAATAGATATTATAGTGACTTTTTCCTCTTGTACTGCCATTCTCTTTATCCTAGGGGTGCAGATGGCCCAGAAGGTTTACTTAAGTATTTAGGGTCAGAAGCACATTAAAATATGTGTTCTTGATTTAATGAGTATAAGAAATGAAATAGAAAGTATTTTGCTCAAGAAGTTTCCTAATGCAGCAGCTTTGTTTGCAGAGTCCCTTCATTAGTTCAGTCTTACTTTGTACTACATGGAACTGGACTCCTATGGTAGATAGCATTTTATTTTTAAAAAAAAGAAAGAAAAAGAAAAAAAAGGATAGGCTGGATCTTTTAGCTGAAAAAAAATCTTGTCAAACAGTTTCTATTTTTAAACTCTTTTAAAAAATCTTTTGAAATAAGAAACTTAGAACCCTGGATTAATTGATAAATTTTTGTGTTTTATTTTCTAATATTTATAAAATTTGAATGCTGTTATTCTTTTCTTAATGTTTCACATACAGTTTTTAGTGTAATGCTGATCTAATAAGATTTGAGAGCTGGGGTTGTAGCTCAGTGGTAGAGCACTTGCCTAGCATGTATATGGCACTGGGTTCAATTCTCAGCATCACATGTAAATAAATAAATAAAATAAAGGTCTGTTGGCAACTAAAAATAAAATAAAATATATTTAAAAAAATAAGATTTGAATGCCATTAAGGAAAAATTTCTAAGGAATTTTCTCTACATTTACAAAAGGGTTTCTATAGGAATGAACAACAGTTCAGTGGTAAGCCACATAAGGTAAATCTACTCATAGTTCAAAAAGAAATTCATTAAGTATGACTTTTTTTTTTTTTTTAGGAGAAAAGGGCATATTATATTACATTTGATAAAATATCATCTAACTGCTGTTTGCTCCCAAAATTCGTTTGTTAAATGCTTGCTGGGCAAAGCTGTCAAAATGAAATGATGAGGATATGTTTTATTTTTCAGATTATTTAAAAGATCCTCCCTTTTGTTTTGTTTTGTTTTTGAGAAACATTTTGTCTAGAATAGAGATCCCAGAGAATAAATGGAAAAACAGTAGAAAACATGACTTTTCCCACTGGTCCAGGTGACTTTGTATAGAAACCATAGGAAATGTTGCAAATGATGATGGCTCCTCATTTGTGAATGAGAGGTTGTAAGAGTGACCTCATTTGTATTATGCTAGGTGTATAGTCAGACAGTAATGAGATAAAGCCTCTTTGTGTACTGCAAAGAGATGTAGTGATTAGCAGGCTATGTGGACTGCTCAGAGAACTATGATGGATTTTATGTAAGAATGTATAAAAACATCCTTATTTGATACAGAGACACTAAGATCAGACTTTTACAGTTTATCTATAGGAACAGATATTCCTTAGACTCAATGACTTCAACCTTCCTTTATTCAACCACCACATATTTACTGTGTTATATAGGCGCCAGCCTCAGTGTTAAGTCATGGGAATACAAGGGAGGACACGGAAGCCATAGTCAGGAGCAAATAGTTCACATTTTTAAATAAGTGATTCTCATAAACAGAAGATTTTTTGAGCACCCGGAGGAGATTCCTAATTCTAAATATGTGTGGGAACGCTTCAGCAGAGGAGCTGTATTTGAGCCTGGATTTTGCCAGGTGCCTAGGAGAGGTGAGGTCCATAAACCTGGCAAAGATCTCAGAGTCCATCCATTCTACTTTTCTTGCTACTGAAACCAACCTAGACAGAAGTGTGCCATGTATCTTTCTAAAAATCTTCAGGAGAGGAAATCATGCTGAGTCACTACCACTATAGTTTGACCCACATTTTCTGGTGAAAAACTTGGCAGTGAAATTTCAAATAATAGTATTTAAACTGCCCAATAAAATTTTGCAGTCAGCATTTTTCTTAATCCTACAACTTTTTAACCTTAAAATTACTTCAGCAGCTTCGAGTAGTCCACACCCCCCCTCCCTTTTTGTGGTTCTCCAGTGGTCCAGAGTTGTCTCAGTGACATCTGCATCTGGAAAATGAATAAGCTTTTGATTACCAAGTAGTCAACTTGAGTTCCTATTTGGGAACAAGGCTGGAAACTCTGGGCCTTGAACAGTCAGGGTGCTTCACTGCAATTAGCCCATGGGCAGACAGAGAACATAGCTTGCTTTCTCTCTTTGGTTCTTATTCTTTCCCAGTGTGGCATAGAAGGCTCTGCTGGCTCTGCAAGCTCCAGAACTCATCTTTCACACATTCTCTTTTAGATTAGAGGATGTTTTGGGAAATAGGATGTAAGTTTTTGATGACTCCAAGAGGAGAACCTTACCCTGTGTCTAGTTTGCCTGGCCACTGTAACCACTCCCAGAATTCTCTTCCTCCACCTCTTTCTAGGACACAAAAGGATTATTTGCTGGGGTAGGATGGGAGAGGAAGGATTAGGTGAAATGTCTGGAGGCTGTTATTGTTGCTTTTATTTTTAATCTAAAGTCATTTTTAAAACCCAACAGCTCATTTCTCAATTTACTTAAGTTTGCTTTAAGGAGTCAGCTGTAAACAAAATACTGGAAGATTTACAATGCTCTTCACATGTGATGCTCTGTAACTGTGACCATTTTGATTTTGTTGTTTTTAAGATAAAATCACTTACGCTGGCTCTTCCACTTTTTTGTAAAATGTGACTAATGAACACAACACTTGGTTTCATTTTCTTTATAAAATGGAAAATTTAATTTCTAATTTATTATTCTTGCAACAATTAGATATGATTGGGTAATATAAAATGCTATATAAAATATAGAAGTTGCTGAATAAAGTGCAGATATTAGTAATAAAAATAATCTGAAACACTTGATTTGCCTTTTATAATTTTTCCCACAACTTTTTAAAAAGTTCTAGTAGTAAAATAAAAGCATTACATTTGAATTAAGTAATTTGTATTAAATTAAAAACATTTGTATATGCTTTGTGAATATACTTTGTCCCTCACACACAGTTAATGAACTAAAATTGCATTTTCTGAAATGGGCTATGAAGTAGGTTCAGAGATGATCCATGTGGGTATGAGAAGAAAATATTAGATCTGCTTTAAAGTATTTTTAAATTTTATCCTTTTAAAGGTTTTATTCATGCTACATCTTGTTTACTTAGTTTGCTGGTTTAGTAGTAAATGTATAAAATATGTAAGTAAATATAAATATATTTAAGATATCAATTTAATTTTTTAACTTTTTTTTTTTTTTGAGGCAGTGTGCCACTGCGTTCCCCAGGCTGGTCTTGAGCTTGTGTGTTCAAGTAATCCTCCCACCTCATCCTTCTGGGTCACTGGGATTGTAAACTTCAAAAAATAAAAACCTCATGACCATATAAGTTAAAAAACCACTGATCTAAATGGCCATTTATAATAAATATAAACAGCATTTATAACAGTTCATTATAACATGAAAATTCTTTTGAGTCCAGTTTACATTCTTGGAATTTTGTCTTATTAAATGTTTGAACATAGACTCGAGGTTTGGTAAGATTAAAAAATAACCACTTTAAGATGTTTATGAGTAATTTTTAAAAATTCTTATTCTATGTAGCTTTGCTTATAATTTTGTATTCAGTGTGGTGACTCTTTAGTTTCTTGGATTTGCTCTTTTGAGGACTTGATACAATTTGGAAAATAAATGATACTAGATACTAGACCAAAACCCGCCTGACTCAGTGGGCTTCTGAGGTCTGCATTTGTGAACCTTCTCTTGTGTGCTCATTATTTTTCTGGTTGGGAACTTCTGCACTGTGTGGGGAAACCTTTGTTGAATATCCTATTTGCAGAATCCATCATTTATGTCTTTAGTGAGGCTTTGCTCTTGGTGATGGTGTTTAGTCTTATCTTTCAAAAAGCATGAAAGGGAGCTTTCTACTTCTTGCAGTTCTTTTAGGCAGCCATCATCAATGGTTTGAAACATCATTTTTTTGAGAAATAGAATTCCTTATCTTATTGTTTGGCCCATGGTTCCAGTACAGAATGTCTCCCCTGAGTTTGATTCTTTTGCACTGACACATGAAGGGTTCACACAGTTCCTCTACTATACTACTTATCCATATTATATGGTGAGAGTGTAAAACCAGACACTATGTTCTGAGGCACTCTTGTATTAGGAATTTGTCAAAAAAAGAATAACATGAATGACACAAAGGAAATGTATCTAGGAATTGGCTTCCTCCTTGTCTTTTTCCTCGCCTGTTTTCCCTCTTTTCCCTCATGCTGCCACACTACTAAGGGACAGAGTTGAGTGCAACCCTCTCTCAAGGACAGTGCTGTGGGGCACTAGGGTAAGTGTGGTCCAGGGGGCGTGGCACCCATACATTGTGCTCCTTAGCTTTAGGGCCAGATTGCACTCATCAAATGATACAATGTATAATGTACAATGTACACTGCCACCTTTATTTGCTACAATAAACTTTGCTACAGTTACTACAGCTAATTTTCATTAAAGCACCTTACTTTTGCTTAATATGAAAAATGATCAATTTTCATAGTTTCCCTATTCTCCTTATAGAGAAGAAAATATTTCCATATATTTTCAGTCTATTTGCCACAGCTTACATGTATTTGTCCTGCATTACCTATATCTCTTCTTTAGATTTGTTTTCCTGTTTCAATGCCAGTTCCAGTTTCTAGTGTGTGTTTATTGTTGTTCTTGTTTTTAGGGCTGTTCCTGTTTTGCCTGGGATAAATTTAGATCACTGGGGTTAAATTTTCAACTATTTCCACAGGAGTTTTCTTGCATTGCTAGTAATGCCTGTGTTTTTGTCTAACCATGATGTAGACTGACTTCACAAAGATAGTTGGGAATTTGGGGCTGGGATTGTAGCTCAGTGGTAGAGCGCTTGCCTTGCATGCGTGAGGCCCTGGGTTCGATCCTCAGCACCACATACAAAGCAATAGAATAAAGACACTATGTCCATCTACAACTAAAAATATATTAAAAAGAAAAAGATGGTTGGGAATTCAGCTTGTCTTTGTTTTCATATAGAAATATATTAACCATCTTTTAATGCTCCCTCAAAAAAAAATCTTGTGACTGTTATAGCTTACTTTTTCATAGCTTCTGAAATAAAAACAAATGTGTCTTTTTCACACACTACTATAGAATTCTTCATTCTGTGAAAGTCTCAAAATGATTTTGATTCTTCCCTTTAATGCTCTATGACATATCTAAAAGATGGACAAATGGCAAAAACCAAAAACTAAACAAACACCTATTTAGTTGCAAACAGAAAAGAAAAAAAAAAATAGCCTGTCTGGTTTAAATCTGTATTCACTACTCCTCTGTAACTGCTAGTTTAATTTAAAAAAAAAATAGCAGAAGCACTCACTGAAAAGTTGGAGGAGAGCTCTGTGAGTGTGTGACTGGACCTTTTTGGAATTATAGAAATTTTCATAAAACACTTTATATCTAAAGGCTTTTCAAAGCAGTATTCCATTCATACAAACTTAGCTATGCAATGTTTATAACAACTTTCTATGTTCTTGATTTCTCATCAGAGACTTATATTAACAAGCCTCTTCATGTGGGCTGTATAATAGACACCTGTGCATTCACAGATTTGGTATTAGTAAGAAATCTTGTGGCCCCTTCTCAAGGCCAGCTGGTCATATGAGCCATGCCTTGTATTCATTCTATCAGAGCTTTATTTTGAAATCTACTATATTGTATAGTATCATATATAAATACACCATTAAACTACTAGAGAGTATTATGTATTTTTTCCATATCTTAGGTTAAAACTGCTTAGGTTTATTACATAGTGCATTGAGAACCTGTTGTGTGCACAGAACACCTTCAGCACTAAACAAAATTAGGTAGTAGGTTACTTGTAAAGATGACAGTGATCAGAAAGCCTATGAGTTTTCCCTGAGTTGATATTGTATGCTCTTTGTTTTATGCAAATAAAACCAAAGGTATCATGCAGTTGGGTTGTCATGACAAATTTATCTTTGGTTTGACAGCTTGATAATAGTTACGTACTATCATTGATGTAAAATTCAAAAAAGAATCTTTGAAACTACTGTTCTAAAAGGAGATAAACACTCTTTACATATAAATAATTTCACTCAGTATTTGAAGAAATAAGTGGGGAAAAGAGGCTAAGTACAATAAATTCAGCCTATGTATGGAGTTTAGGGAATAATTGCTCTAGATTTTTTCAAAGTCTTACAACACGAGTAGTGTCAGAAATGAGAGGAGCAATGCAAACAATATGGAAGCTGAGAAAAAGATCCAAGTCAGTTCAGTAACACCTACTCCCTTTTGTTAATTATCACCTGGTTTAGATTTAAAAATAACTTTTCAATTGCAGACTTCACCGTGAGCCCTATGTGGATGCACATTGTAAGGTAACAGTGCTTTTGTAACCATTTCGGGATTACTAAAATATCCTGTTATTTCTGTGAAGTCACAAAAAAAGTGCCTGCTGAAATATGCAAAAAATTAGAGCAAGATGATAGGATGTAGAACACCCTATAAAAGCCTGACTTTATGCTTTAGTTTGTCTATCTCTCATATAACCTTTTCAAAAGCTTGATTGCATTGTAGCTGGTTTGTTGACTAGGACAATTATTCCAGAATGACTTTAAAATCCCTTTGCATGAACTGGGTAGCTTGCACCCTCCTTATAATCACTCGAAGAGGGACCAGAGAGTCCTATCCACAATAACTAGATCTGTGGGAGGAAATCTGCCAGGTAAGGGCACTGTGAACTTAGGGAAGCAATTACCCCTGTTCTGCTTAGGTTGAGCACTGCTCAAGTTGGTCATCACACTGAAGGCTGTATGACAGGAAGGAGCTAGGTCAATCTCAAACAAAGCTGCATATGCATTCACAATATAAACTACATGAACTTTGAAATCAGATAAAACCTGTGTTTGAATTCTGGCCTCTAACCCTGGCACAGACACTTTTAGCCTCTAACCCTGGCATAGACCTGAGCCTTTGAGACTTGGATTTTTGTGTTTTTGCTTTGTGACAGTTCATTGTTTTCATTTTTTGCCTTAATTTCTTCTTATTAGTCATGTTAATGTACAGAATTAATGAATTTCACTGTGATATTTCCATACGTGCATCTATTATGCAAGATTATATCCACCTCCCTACAACTCTTTTTTTAAAAAAAAGCTATACCTTACTCCCTTCCACGTATGTTTTCGATTTTCCGGTCTTTTTTTCCCCGCATATGAGAGAAAACATGATATTTGTCTTTCTCTGTCTGCTTAATTTTTCTTAACATGACATTCTCATTTCCATCCATTTTCCTGCAAATGATATGATTTCATTTTTTATGACTAAATAAAACTCCATTGTGTAAATATATATATATATTTTTGAAGTCCATTCATCTGTTGATGGGTACCTAGGCTGATTCCCTATCTTTTTTGTGGCGAATAGTGCTGCAATATACACATGGTATGCAGATATCTCTTTTGTATGCTAACTTCATTTTTTTTTGGATATATAGCCAGGAATGGTATAGCTGGGTCACATGGCAGATCTATATTTACTATTTCAGTGAACTTCCAAATTTATTCTGTAATAGCTAGCCACAGTGAGTAAGAGTTGCTTTATCTCCATATTCTCTTCAGAATTTGTTATTATTTGCTGATATTCATTCTGACTGGAGTGAGATGGAATCTCAAGGTAGTTTCAATTTGCATGGCTAAAGATACAAATTGATGGCAAAGATGTTAAGCATTTTTTCCCCATATATTTATTGGCCATTTGGACTTCTTTTGAGAAGTGTCTGTTCATATCATTTAACCATTTTATTGATTGAATGACTTGTTCCTTTTTACTTTTTTGAGTTCTTTATGTATTCTGAATATTAATTCTCTGTAAGATGAATAGTTGGCAAAGATTTTTCTCCCAATCTGTAGGTTGTCTTTTCACTGTGTTGCTTATTTACTTTGTCTTGTAGAAGCTTTGCAATTTGATGCAATTCCATTTAGCATTCCTTGCCTTTATTTCCTGAGCTATTTGCAGACTCAGTTTTTAAATTTATCAAGGATATGAGCTAAGCTTACATGTAAATGTTTAGCACATATCTAGTGTAATAGTTACTTTCCCCGCAGCTTATTCAGGATAAAGAACACATCCATTCTCCTTTAAAATGTAGTAAAGGATATTTGTATCATTCACTTTTTTTTAACCACCAAAAAATGCCTTGGCATCTCATAGACAATGAAAACTAAGTTTAAAAACAATTTTGGGCATTTTTTTCTTGCTCTGAGGAAAAACTTATTTTCTCAATAGATTTTGTATTTGATATTGTGCATTAGGAGGGATATCCTGATGTCAAGTCTGAGTGGAGTTTCTAAGAAAAGCTTCAAGGAATTGTGTATTGTAGCTGAATTTTGAAATAACATTCATTCCTCTTCCCCAAATATATGCTTCATTTTAATGGTGATGGCAATTGAAGATATAATGCATAATTAAACTTGCCTATCAAGGTTAAATAGTCTCTTTCTTGCCCACTGATTTAAATTTGTTTAAGAACAAACAAAAAACCCCTGTCTTTCCTTGATTATACCTCAAAGCATCCTTTATAGAGATTGAAAAATTAATGAAATTACATGATTTACAAATATACATTTGAAACAGGCTTTCTGCTGGGTTGGGGATATAGCTCAGTAATAGAGGCTTACCTAGTATGTACCATGCCCTTGGTTCCATCTCAAGAACCCCAGGATAGAGGTTGGGGTGCTTTCCAAAGAGCAGCCAGGTATAGACCGATAGGCTACTTACAAAGAGCTATATTTTTAGAACATTTTCAGAATGTTTCCTGATATATAATGATAAATTCATATCTCTTTGGGATTCAATATTGTGTAGATAAATAAATAAAATTGAAAATTTAGTGTTGAGGTGGAAATGTAGACTTACCTTGGTTTTAGACATTACTTTTTTTTTTTGGGGGGGGGTACTAGGGATGAACCCAGGGGGATTTAAACTCTGAGCCACATCCCCAGCTCTTTATATATATATTTTTTAGAGACAGGGTCTCGCTGAGTTGCTTAGGGCCTTGCTAAGTTGCTGAGGCTGACATTGAACTCATGATCCTTCTGCCTCAGCCTCTGTAGCTGCTGGAAGCCACTATGACTGGCTAGGCATTACTTTTTAAAGTATAGTAAATCTTCTAGTTATTAAATTCTTTTCATTTTTTAGTAGAATTCTAGGTGAAGATCTTCCATCTTCTTCCTTTTCAGTCCTAAGCATTAAATGGATGTGGTTTAAGATTCTAGAGATTGTTGTTTCATAATTATATCAATTTATGAACATAGTTTTGAAAATACAGAAGCAATTACAAACTTAATATTGGAGATCATAGTAACTAGCTTTCCTGTTCTTTTCTAAGTTATTTTTTATTGACTATTGTGGTAAGGGATCTATTTTCAGTGTGATTTCTTAATCTACTTAATTAATACTTAACGAGAAAGCAGTTTTATGAGTTTGTGTCCTGGAATTGCTTATTTTGAGAGCAGCAGGTTTCTCTACGAAATACTTACCTAGGACTTTTTTTTTTTCCTTTTTGCTTGAGGACAAAAAGGAAAACAACTATTTTGATAAAGATTACCTGATTTACACATTTAGAAATGTTACTTTGGGTCTTTCCTGTCACAAGGGAAGTCATTTTTCCTTTAACATACATATGAGAGAGCTAAGTTAAATATAGTAGATAATCTTAATACAACCATGCTGAGGACCCATAAGTATGACTATTTTCCAATTTGGGTTCCCTAGTGGGGGCAGTAAGCCTATGGTCAGCTGGGATGCATGACAGAACAGCAGGGACTTTTGCAGCAGGAGAAGACATCGTTCTGCTTCTGGCTTTTCACAGCTTATGTGTTTATGTTTTTAATATATGACTGAAACTGAAAGTTCATCTCTAATCTTGATCCACAGAGAAATGGCAGAGATCCTAACCAGCCAAATGATAGAAATTTAAATTTCCTGTGGAGAAAAGGTCAGTAATGTTCTGTTCTCTGGGGACAATATCAGCACAGCAAGCCATCCTCCTGATTAAAATTCCCGTTGAGAGCTAGTGATTTGTCTGATTGGAAAACTAAATAGGTCCTTAATCACCTAGATAAGATGACATCACTGGGGCATCATGAACTGTCCAACAGATGAATAATCCCTCTCAAATGTCAACTTCATTTTAAAATTGAAAAACAAAAACATAGGGCTGTATTTAACAGCAACTATTTATAGTTCCGTGATGTAAGGCCTCCAGTTTCCTATAATTCCCATTGTTCTCTAAAAATAAAGACCCATTTAACCCAGAAAGACTGAGAAGTGATCTTGTGATGTATCTGAGTTATTGTTTGATATGTGTGACTAGGGGGTACCATAACATTGTGCTAACACTCCTGGGACCTGGCCTGGTGGGACCCTGCCTTTGCCCACTGTAGATACCCGCTCCTACACTGCTACTTTTGAGAAAATAACACTCCTGTGGTTGGTGTCTGATTTTTCAATAAAAAGCACAAGATGAGCATACAGCCAGCATACTTAGTTGGTGACAAGGGTCGAACCTAATTAGACCACCGTATTTCCTCTCTCCCATTCAAAAATTTCCTGTTTCCTAAACAGGGGAGTTTTGTATTTAAATCGCCTCCATCTAACTAGGACTTTCTTTGAAGTCTCAGGCTAAATCATTCTGAATGTAAAAGAACCTGAGATATGCATCATTTTAACTCAAGGCCAACAAAATGGTACGAAGGGGCTACATAACATTCTTGTTAATGTTTTTAACATTAGATTTTACTTGATGGTCCCTACTTGTAGTTTACTTAATTTTCTTTCTGGATTTGTATGTGCACTGCAATATTTGTTTTGTTTCATATTCTTGTAAACCACAAGAAAGTAATAAAAAATAAAGGTTAGGAAAAGACATGCTTGCAAATTAGGGGCATATATAGCCCAACTTTGAAATTACACAGAAGTTCCTGTTTTCTCTGGCTCTGCTGAGGTGTGCAGAGAGCTCTGAGATCCAGGGATTGTGGCAGCTTTCAGAAAGCTCTGGGAGTCCTTGTTTGAGGCTTCTCATCTTGTCGCTTAAGGGCTGAAAGAAAATTCGAGGATTTCTCACTATCGGTACACCCTGACATTTTGTATTTAATCTCTTTTTTAATGTGAACTGTTGGAAGCTCTGAGAAGACATCTAATTACAGTCAGAGTTGCTTCCCAGTGTTTAAAACTGTTCAAGAGAAGGGCTTTCTTTTCAAGAGTATGATTGTGAATGTGCGCCCTGAGCTTTTAGCTTCTTATATGAAATGATAATAAATTGTGCATGAAGGTGAAACACGGTGGAAGATGCAGTCTTATTAAATTGAATTTAGTGGATGGTTAATTCTGATGATACTGAAATATTGCTCATTCTGAAGTAGGCACATTGGTGCCAGGAAAGTCCTTGATGCGTTTGGCATGGAACTGTGACATTTAGCTATTAGGCAGGAGTGAAGCATCTTAAACAGAGCTGAAAGAGTGAGGGCTGAATAACTGAGTGGTCTCACCCTCTAATGCATTTGTACCTCATTGTATTTGTGTCTGATTATCATTAGGAATATATAATTTCCTAACTAGTAATTGTATGATCTTTATTCAAATGAACTGAGAAGGTTTAATTTGTTAGATAAGTAAGTTTAGGGTATATTTCTAAATGACTAAATTGTACATTTTCAATGATCAGAATGCAGCTATTTTTTTGCTTATGAAAGTGAACCTACTGTATATTTCAGATAAATAGCCAAAGTATGTGATAAAGTGGGAAATGTTGGTTAGTACTTAGCAGTTTTAACAAGCAAAATAATATCAAAATTTATTTATCCTTAAAATGCACACATGTATAGGAAGGCATGAACAAATGAAGATTAGCTCATTGCTTGAAAGCTTGATAGAAGTTTGTGGACAAATAAAACAATAATTAAAAATTGGGAAAAAGAACCTTTAAGCAATTTTTTACTGAACTTCATGTGCAGTTTCATAGTACCAAGCACTGATAAGGCTGGTGAATTTTTGGAAGATTAGTAGGGCTTTTTCTTATCATTCCTATAGAATTAGCTGCAGATGGTTGTGTCTTGAGTGATAATTTGAATTTTTAACCCCAATTCCATACAATCCACTTTTAAGCCTTGGTACTGTGAAGTTATTTCATGTTACTACTAAATGGTGTTTCATTAGAGAGTGTTCACATTTTATAGAGAGAGAAAAAATCAAAACCAATTTATCTGCTCAATGGCCATAAGTGTTTTGCACCGTGATCTGCTTTGCTGACACTAAGGACGGTTGTGTGTGGGTGACAGACCGTGTCATACAGTCTCTGCCTCAGATGCTCCTCAGGCTGTGTAGGGGTCATGCAAGGACAAGAGGAATTTGCAAGAGTGGATTATTTTCAAGGAGGCTCCAGATAGGATTTTATTTATCTATTTGGATTTCATTTGGAGTTACATCCAAGTTTGAAATTGTAGCCCCTTGTCAAACATTGATATAGATAAGCCAAACAATAATGATCAATAATAATGACCTGTCCTTTGTGAATTGTCAGATGTGTCCTATTTTATTCTATCATGCTTTGTGATTTTCTACAAGTTATTCTGGAAGGGTCTAGAAAAATCACATCTCACACTTAATATAAAAAATCTGTAAAAATATTAATTAAATACTTTAGTTGAATATTAATTGGCTCCATTTCCTGTGTGTATAGGAGAACTGAAATTTTGAATGTTTAGTAGTTGTGTTTAAAATGCTTTGCCCAGGGGCTGAGGTTGTAGCTCAGTGGTAGAGCTCCTGCCTAGCATATGTGAGGCACTGGGTTCAATCCTCAGCACCACATAAAAATAAATAAATAAAAATAAAGGTATTGTGTCCATCTACAGATAAAAAACATTAAAAAATGAAATAAAATAAAATGTTTGCCCAGGTCAGAATTAGATTTTCTTTCAGGAATGTCTTCTCTTGCCACTTTGTCTAATTTTGCAAATCACCTCCAACTTTCACCTCCAACTTTCACAATGTGTTTTCTTTGATTTATTTTTTCTCTTAGTTTTTATGACTAATACTTTACATATCTCACTTATTATGCGTTTTTTTTCCCCTATCAGAATATAAGCTTCATAAGGGCAGAGATTTTGGTCTGTTTTGCTATTGTGTTGCCATTACCAAGAACAGTACTTGGCACATTGGTACTGAAAAAAGTATTTGTTGAATGAATAAATAGGTAAATTTTAAGAGGTTTGGCATTCATTTATTCAGTCAAAGACATTTATTAAGCAAACACTGTGTGCTTGTACCTTTTATAAGAACCCCTCTTTGCTAGTTAGCATATCCATTTAGTTAACACTATTAAATATGCAATGCAAAGTGCCCTCATGTCCAAGGGATCTATGATTTTCATATTTGTTAGTTACATAATTGAACAACTCATTGTATTCAAAAGAGTCCTGCTGACTTATAAGAATTAACACATTAACAAGATTTCTACAGATAGGGTTTAAATGCTGAAATTATTTTGTGTCACTCTAAATGAATCGTATGCATTTAGAGATTGAGATAGAACCAAAGAGATTACCTTAAATGCTATAAATGTACCAAAAAGAGATTACCTTAAATGCTATAAATGTACTATAAATGCTATAAATGTACCAAATCAGGCCATGCTGTCACTTGCTAATTTCAAGAGGCTGTTACCATATGGTTGTTAGGAGCATGTACCTGTGCTTGAATGCTGGCTCTACCACCTACTAACTATGCCACTCAGACATGTTCCATAACCTTTTCGCATCTCAATGTCCATCTCTGAAGAGTTGGGTTACTGAGATAATACGGATGAAGGGCTTCAAATGGTGCCTGGTGCATACTATGTGCTCATTGATATCAGTGTTGATGTGGGCTCTATCTAGCTTGCTTTGGGATTTTGTTTGCTTGTATTTGGAAATAGTGTCCATAATATTTTTCTCACGAAAGCACCAAGTGGCAAACTGAATGGAAAATCTATTCAATGCAGATGCTGTATTTTTTTTTTTTTTTTTTTTTTTTTTTGGTACTGGAGATTGAACTCAGGGGCATTCGAACACTGAGCCACATCCTCAGCCCTATTTTGTGTTTTATGTAGAGACAGGGTCTCACTGAGTTGCTTAGTGCCTCACCCTTGCTGAGGCTGGCTTTGAACTCGCGATTCTCCTGTCTCAGCCTCCCAAAGTGCTGGGATTACAGACTTGTGCCATCGCGCCTGGCTAGTTATTTGTTTTTTTAAAAATTAAGTACTGTCATTCACACTGTAATATATTTGCCTTTTTGGAGAAAGAGAAATGACAATTATTAAATGTTGACTGATTCTCTTAGTCCATTGTTGTTTTCACTCTCTGGAGGAGGCAGGGATTATGTATACTGTGTACCCTGTGCTCCAAAAAGGAAAGACACAAGACTGAGGTTTATGAATTCAAGAAAGAATTTGGGGGCTGGGATTGTAGCTCAGCGGTAGAGTGCTTGCCTCGCATGCGTGAGGCCCTGGGTTCGATCCTCAGCACCACATACAAACCAATTAAATAAAGACATTGTGTCCATCAACAACTAAAAAAAATATTTAAAAAAAAAAAAAAGAAAGAAAGAATTTGGGGTGAAGGGAGAAGTTTTCATATACTTTGCACCCTGGGAATGTGTGTGCTGCTTGGGGACAGCAAGCAGAAAAAGCAACCAGAGGCTTTGCAATGGAGTCTGGACTCTGCTTCCTGGCAATGTGATCTTGAATCAGTCCCCTGACTTCTCAGAAAACAGTGAAGAGCAAATACTGTGTAGGAAGAGGCATTACATGGAATCTTGTTGCTAATTAACTAACTGAGGATTGGGGCCAAACTGCCAAATCTCTCTTGAAGTTTTAATTTTCTTATCTGTATGTTGGCTATAAAAAAATCTCTTTCACAATGCCAGTAAGATAAAGCATGAGTCAAGTCACTTTGCTCTGTGGCTTGTATATAAAATATTTGCAGCAAATCATTACTATCATGATGGGGAATAACAGCATCCACCTTAAAATATTTAGGGACTGAATGAGATATCAGGTACTTATTTTTAAAAAGTCCCTACCACTTTCTTCTTGGCTTTCCTGAGAACTGGTATAATTCACATATATCTTTGGAGAGAAATTTCCAGCTTTTGCTTCTTTTTCACTACTTCAGCAGCATCTCTTCGATCAGTCTCTGTAAGTGATGCTCAAACAGAGCATCTGCCCACATCTCTTGCTTTGTGCTACTGAAATGCAAGTTCCAGGAGGATGACAAGACAGGCCACTTAGTGAATACTACACATTTCATTTTTTTGAGGTTTCCCCCTGAAAGCATATCCATCTACAAAGATGATTCTTCCCAAAGATGATTACTCAGTACTTGAAATCACACAATCTGAATAGCAAATAGTCTAGTTCAGAGGTAGAAAACAGATGGTATGAAAGCCAGTGCATCCTAGAGACCTGTTCTTTCATTTGACCACAATTGGTGCATATAGTATTTTAAGTATTTTGAA
The DNA here is from genome assembly GCA_004024805.1 of Geosciurus inauris. Lineage (NCBI taxonomy): Eukaryota > Metazoa > Chordata > Mammalia > Rodentia > Sciuridae > Geosciurus > Geosciurus inauris. The sequence continues at coordinate 5,758 of PVHX01003827.1, read as the reverse complement.
TGAGTTGTTAATACTTTAAAAAGTCAGATATTTCAATTTAAAAACACACATACGCATACACATGTACGCACACGCACACACATATTTTTGGCTACTCTGGAAAGTGAGACAGTGAGGTACAGAGTCCAGATTCTTCCAAGGGAAGATGATCTGTGGTGCAGCAGATGCCCCTGGAGTGTCCTCTGTTTAGATCCAGTCCCCACCAAGGTCTTCCTTTATTCCTACTGCCCACATGGCTTTTGTCTGTACAATGGCCTGGTTCTTTTTGTGTTTACAGATATGGGACCTGAAACCAACCAAAGCTTTATGATGTTTACAGATCACAAAATGAGTTAATAACTGAGTGAGGCTGAGAAGTCCAGTTTTTGGAATCTTGGGTCCCTGCTCTATCTCCTTAGCTGACATTCATGAAAGATCATTATTCAGCTGAGGACAAGCTTTTAAGTTTTTAGTGATGAATTTTCAAACATTTTGGCCCATCGTCTTTCTTGGTTAGATCATGAGCAAATATAAATGAATTGACGTTTTTCATCTTGCTCTTCCATTCTGTCTCCTTCATTTTGGTTGACAATTCCTGGCCATACCCCACTATACCTGTTCCTAAGCTGGAAGGCATTAACCCTGCTTGTAGAGAATGTTCAGTGAATACTGGGTGACTTCATGTGATGCCATTCATCCAGGGGTGGCAAGTACAGATGCCACTGGTGCTGGAAGTTAACTGAAATGTGTGCCTCAGGCTAGGGTGATGTGGAGTCTATCCACCCTGAAGATATAGCATAGCTTTCCCCACCTCCAGCTGACAGTCACCATGAGAGTATCCTGGTGCTGTCAGATCTATTTATGCTTTCGTTTTTAAGAAGCCTTAAACCGAACCAGAATTTTATATGGAATTTTTGGGCTTAAAATTTGACAATTAATTTACAGTTATAGGTAAAACCATTTTGGCTAAAGAGAACAAAGGCTCAATAGTTAGTGATCCCTAGCAAGAAGAATTCCAAGCGAAAAGCCTAGCTATGAAGAGAGGAGGAGAGACACAGAAAAAGCATGAGTTTTGATCTCAAACAAACTTGGATCTGAATCAATCTCACTGTTTCTCTTCTGTAATGTTGGCCACGTCCTTCACCTCTGAGTTTCAAAACCCTCACTTGAGGCTTACTAATGCTGAGAAACTTGAGTGAGGACGAAGAGGGAATGTAGGTATAATTCATGGCACATAGCAGGTACTGAAAAAATCTTAGCTTCTTTGTTCCTCTGTTGGTATCATCTTGGTTTTTGTAGGATGGCACATTTGGACTTAATCTGTATACTCATTGTTTTGTTTGTTTGTTTTTCAGCTAAAATTGTCATGAAAATCATGTATTGAAGATACTTGCTTTCTCCAGCCCAGAACTGAAAATAATCCTTTAGGGAAAATTAAACTGTATCGAATGCTACCTGCTGCAATTAAGAGCCATTTCAACCCAGCTATTATTTATGGCACTAAGACAGGAGTCAGCAATTTAATGTATTCATACATGGCATTACAAGACAGCAATTCACTGATAAAAAATATGCTGTATTCCCAAGCAGTATTTTATTTAAAACAACATATAGATAGATATCTATATCTATATCTATGTGAACAATCCTGATATGCCAGCAAATTCAGATGTTCTACTTTATTTTTAGACATATTTCAATACTTATGGAAAAAAACTTTGTATATTTTTTTCTGGAAAAATTAAGATATTCCTCATTGAATTTGGTTGAACTTTAGACAGATTCTCAATGCTTTTTTGAATAATGAAAACTTTTAAATAGAAGAATGACCAAAGAAAGGCCCAACTCCTCTGTTGATGTTACTTTCTGGCAGTCAAGAGACATGGAAAGTGAGAGTTAAGTAAATTATGGGATTTAGAGTCTCTACCTACTGACTTTGTTATTATCCAATAAGAAATTCTTTGGTTTGTAACAATTCTTCAGTTAAAGAAAGAAATAAGAAATTGTAAAGACAAGAATGGATTCAGGGATGACCAGACCAACCATACCCAATATTCAGATAGAGCCAGTGGTGGGCTATCCCTTCCATTTCCTGTTTTCATGTAAGATCTCTTCCTCTGTTATCTGATGATATACAATGGCTTTCCATCTCTTAGACATGATTTGACCTTACCAAAGGAGATTTCGTTCTGGATACATTCAATTTTGCAGTTGTGGTTGGAGCTGAGGGGAGAGGATATAAAGGAAGTCTCAATTTCCCCAGGTATATCAAAACTTTAGGGGAAATATCCCCATGATAAAAAGAATGATAAATTTTTAAAAAAAATATGTTTCTGTCTCATTTATTTTTTTCATAACTTAGAAGTGGTCTAAGAGTTGTATGATGCAGCCGTTGCTAGGGAAACTTGCTTTTTAGTGAGCAGCAATTTTCCAAAGCAGATGCATTTCCTTTCTAACTAATGAGTGTATAAATGGTACCTCTATTGCTTTTTGCCTCCATATTTTGGAAACAACTTGAACTATTTGCTTAGGACAGCAGACATCTGCTTTATAAAATCGAAGCAGATAGATTCCTACTACGCCTTATTTACATGCAACTTGTGCTGCATATTTCAAAAGCACATTTGCGGTTTTGCACTTTCTTGTTAGAAGACATTTTACACCTGTTAATGGCAGAGATAATTGCTTGGGTTTACAAAAAGTTCCCTCTAAAAGGTTTAACTATGTTTGGTCGCATTGTGCATTTCATTCCCACAAGTCTAACCATAGAGGGGGAACTTCACTGATTTGGGCAGGGAAGCAGGCTAGAAGCTCCGCTGCATAATAGCAAACTGAATATTGTTATGCAAAGTTGAGTGGGAGCTAGGCTATTTTAGAGGCAATAACGTTTTCTTCCAGTTCACCGATCCACTAATTTCTATTCACTTTAAACCGCTCTTGTATTTTTCAGAGAAAAAAGCTATTTTCTACCATTTGCACTGTTCTAATCTTTGGCTTTGAACAAAATCTGCCTGGATAACAAGGAGATATAGTCACTCTCCTGCACTTAGGGACAGCTGGCAATGGGTCCAAACACATGCAAATAAGGAATGTAGCTATTTCCATAAAAGGTGGGGCCACATGCCCTCTAATTATGCTCTCTGATTTTAGAAGGAGGAGAAAGATTTAAGGAATTAGGAAAGGGCAGGACCAAAAAATTAAGGCAGCAGCATGAAAAAACAAAGGATTGTCTGAGCAAAAGACAAAGTACTTATATTTTTGAAAAGTATCTCTCTGGAAGAGATGTCTCAAAGTGTCTAAATTTTAGAGCTTTTACAGTACTTCTGATTTGAAAGTACATTAGCCCACTTATTACTGTGAATTTTTAAAAAGACCTCTCCTGATTATACATGAATTTTTTTTTTAAATCATTTACTCATCTTTTTTCTTAAAAGTTCTGTGCTTCTGGACAGGGTCCCTTAAAGTGATTAATGCTCTATTAACATTGGATATATTATGTGAATGGTTTTAGATTTCAGTTAATTAAATTTGAAGCTTTAAATTTTTTTAAAGTAAATAACAATTTCATAATAAAATGCAGTGTCAAGCTGAATTGACATTACAGTTGTGGTATATATAAGGACAGTGGAAAGGAATGCATTATTTTTCTAACACAACTTACACAAGAATTATAAGGGGTATTCTAAAGCATAGAGCATGAAAGCCTAATTTTCCAACAAGTTATTCAAGTTACTTTTGATAGTTTCAGGGACTTCTGTTGTGGGTTTTGGTGAAGCTATTAACCCCTTTTTCCATTTGTTTATTGAAGAGATGAATTACCTTCTAGGGAATCATGAAGGTTTGGTTTCTGCCTTTTTTTTTTTTTTTTTTTTTGAGTTTCATATAAAGTTTCCCTCTTTTTTCTTTTGTGGTGCTGGGATTGAACTCAGTGCTTCACATCTGCTAGGGCAAGTGTTCTACAACTAACCTATACCTGTAGCCTGAAGTTTTTTTTCTTGATTTTTTTTAAACAAACCTCCAAACCTTATTTGAATTTTCCATTTTCCATTAATGTCCTCTTTCTGTTCCTGGATCCAATATAGAGAACCACATTGCATTTCACTATTTTCTCCCCTGAATCTCTTCTGGTTCATTACAATTTCTTTCTCTTTTATTCCCCAAGCTTTTCACAGTTGTAAAAAGTATCCACCAGTATTGGGTAGAATGTCCCAAATCTGGATTTATCTGATTTTATTTTTTCATGATTAGACTGTGTCTTAGTTACTTCACTGTTGTGACCAAAAGATCTGACAAAAACAATTTTAGAGAAGGAAAAGTTAATTTGGTGTTCCCAGTTTCAGAGGTCTCAGTCCCTAGACAGCTGACTGTATTGCTCTGGGCCCAAGTGAAGTTGAACATCCTGGCAGAAGTGTGTAGAGGAGGAAAACAGCTCAGGACATGGTCAACATGAAGCAGAAAGAGAGAAATCTCCTTTCACCATGGACAAAATATATACCCCAAAGATATGGCCCCAATATCCCACCTACTGCACACATAGCTTACCTGCCTATAGTTACCACCCAGTTAATCCTTATCAGTGGATTAATGCACTGATTAAGGCTCTCATACCCAATGATTTTATTTCTAAACTTTCTTGCATTGTCTCACACAGGTGCTTTTAGGGGACACTTCATATCTAAACCATAAGAGACTGGGATTATGGGTTTTGGGAAAGACTATGACAAAGGCAAAGTGCCCTTGTCACATTATCAGGAGTGCCCGGTGTCCCTGTGCCACTATAACTGGATGCCACAACTTTACCTTAATCACCTGGTTAAAGTGGTGTCTGTCAGATTTCTATACTGCTGAGTTGATATTTTCCTTTTCTCTATTTTTTGGAAGGGAGTCTCACATTTATTCAACACTCAAGGGGATGGGGTGAGAAGTAAATTGAAAGACGTGGGTATTTAAATATACTACTTGGAATTTTCTAATGAAGATATATCTGTTCTACCCAATTCAATTATTCATACAATAATTTATTCATATCAGTATGGATTTACATATGCTTATTTTATACTTTGGGTAAAATCTAATATTGCTTTATTTTGTTGTTCAAAATGTTCCACCTCTGGCATCTGGGAGCTCTTGTAGGTTGGATTCTTTGCCCCTTTGATACACCTCATTCTTTTATTGCTGTTCTTTTAGTACTTCCTTTCTTTCTGGTACTACAAGATGCTTTGCCCTAGAGTCAGCTGATAGACACTTTTTAGGTAGTTACATTTTTACTTATGTTAAAGAATCTGTGAAAACCAGTATGAACATGTAATAGCATCTGCTGATATCCTGAATGTCACAGACCATAGCAATTATGAGATCACTTTATTATTTTTAGCTCACCATTTTTTTGGTTGCTATGAATACGTAATGATGTAATGGGCTGAATTGAGACCCTCATCACCCCAGATTCATATGTTGAAATTGTGAACCTCATTGCTTCACAATATAACTGTAGCTGGACATAATATCTTTAAAGAAGTAATTAATATTAAATGAGAGTGTAAGGTGGGCCTTGACCTCAGTCAACTTTAGCCGATATGACAAAATTCTGTATACTAGGTGGTTAAATTACAGATATTTATTTCTCACAGTTCTTGAGGCTAGGATGTCCAAGATCAAGGTGCTGGCACATTCAGTTCCTGGTGTGGGCCCCGTTTCTGGCTTGCAGATGGCTGCCTTCTTGCTGTATCCTTACATGGTAGGAAGAGAGAGCATTCTGGCCTCTTCTTCATCTTATAAG